>CM038349.1:38535505-38768005 GCA_021464625.1 Proterorhinus semilunaris
ACTCTCGATTTACCGATCGATCTACGTTCCCACCCTCACCTATGGTCATGAGATCTGGGTAATGACCGAAAGGACAAGATCGCGAATACAAGCGGCCGAAATGAGTTTCCTTCGCAGGGTGGCTGGGCGCACCCTTCGAGATCGGGTGAGGAGCTCAGTTACCCGGGAGGAGCTCGGACTCGAGCCGCTACTCCTCCACGTCGAAAGGAGCCAGCTGAGGTGGCTAGGGCATCTGTTCCGGATGCCTCCTGGTCGCCTCCCTCGGGAGGTGTTCCAGGCATGTCCTATTGGGAGGAGGCCTCGTGGAAGGCCCAGGACACGCTGGTGGGACTATGTCTCCGAGCTGGCCTGGTGTCGCCTCGGGGTCCCCCCAGAACAGCTGGAGGAGGTGTGCGTGGATCGGGAAGTCTGGGCATCTCTGCTGAGACTGCTGCCCCCGCGACCCGGCCCCGGATAAAGCGGAAGAAAATGGATGGATGGATGGGAACTTTAGCTCGGAAATACTTAAATTCTCCTCCATTAATGATATTTTGGACCCATAAAACATGCATATTAGTGATGTCACACTCCCCCACCCCATAGCAGTGTGAGGATCATATCGTCAAAACATAAGACAACTTTCCTACATTCTGCTTCTTAATCCTCTTTGTAACGAGCGCTAGGACAAACGCTACAGTTCATGTAATGATATTGTTTCATCACACTGTGGCTGCTTAAATTCACCTGCCATACTCTGATCCATACGAGGAGTGCGCAAGGCCTGTGTCTGATACAGAACAGACCCAAAATATAGACTTCTAAAACAATATATTAATAATATAATACTGCATTACTGCACACACTCGATGAATAACCTCGAGATGGACACAAACATAGAATGAGTCTGTTCCGTTTCCAAAAGCTCATCTTTGCATCGGCCTCATCCTGAAACACTGTCCTCTTCAAACCCTGGGGTCAGACAATATTTCATTGAGACTTTTCATCTCTGCTGTGATGGATATTTTAGTGTTTACCTATCAAATCAAATGTTTGTCCTTCAGCTTATGTCTGTCTGTAAAGAAGCAGCCTTCCGGTGCGGGGTTTATTCCCATGGAAGGTTTCCAACGTTATAAAAATTTCCCCAATTCTGCGCTACCCTAGATGAAATGCAGTTATACCTAAAGCCAGCAGAGGGCGGACTTCCTCGTTTTGGAGGAAAACAAGAGTTATGAAACTATTAGCTATAAGTTGGCATCCATGCGAAGCAGCGCCAATAGAGAGGGTTTGGTGAAGGTGAACAGACCCTTTGAGAGAGTTTTGCTTAGTTTGTAATAAGCAGTGTATCTGAGAGAGGTCAATCCCCCAACGCTGGATTAAAAAAAAAAAATTAGGACAAAATCAGTTCATGTCAGAAATGTCAGAGCAAACAACCTTTAACACGAGATAAAGTAGAGTACAGAGACATCATTTATATATAAATGATATTTATATTGTGCTTTACAAAACTTAACAAGCTTCTCCAAAAGTAGTTAAAAAACTGAATAATGCTGTGCTCCAGGCAAATGGTAGCAGGTAAATGTCTGACTGCTCCGAGTGCTTCGAAGACAGCAATGACGCCCCCCAGTGGAGAGGTGCAGCTAATGACAAAACTTTAACAAAGCCACTGCATCAGTGAAGTGAACGCTACTTTTGGTCACAGCCTTCAACATGACATTATTTATATTTTTACTTATTTCTCATGTGAAGAATAACATTAGCATCTCATTAGCAAACTGTTGTAGCATTAGCTGCAATTTTTTTTTTTTTTAAACGACGCTCGTTAAACGTGGCGGCCATCTTGTGGGGCTAACCCCTATAGCAACCAATGCAAAAGTTTGTTGCTAGATAGTCTGCTTGGTACGGAGCCCGTCAGGGGACATGAAAGGAAAAATCCCGGGATAATAAGTCGGGATCCCGAGATAATTATGTCGAGATTCACGGAATTCTGGTTGAAACTGTACATGGCGCGCAAACACCAGAAGTATGATACTTCGGTAAAGTTAGAAAGATATTCACAGATTCGGCTTTTCCGGATCAATAACTCATCATCGTAACATTGCTTTCACAAAAACGACTCTTCAGTGCGATCACGGCAAGGTGGACTACTACCTACAATCGTATTTTCCTCAAAACAAGCCGCACTCCGTGCTGGGAGACTTGCATTGGCCTCTACGCAGAGCCTGCTGGTGCTCGAATGCGCAGGGACCGTCTACAAATGGCAACACCGAAAAATAAGATACAGAAATATTCAATAGCCTTGACCTAAGACAAGTGTAGTGTCATAAAAATTGCGTGTGTGTGTTTCTGATTTTGTGTGTGTATATATTAGTGGTGGGCCGTTATCGGCGTTAACGCAATAGTCTTGTCGGGCGATAAAAAAAATATCGGCATTAATCTATTCTCAGAGTTGAGTTGGGAGTGGGATCTATACTACGCTATGATGACTCACTTTGAGCTCCTCGTGGAGCAGCGGGGGAGATGACCGGGGCTGAGGAGGAGACTGTGTGCGGTGATGTCGCTGCCGTTCGGAGGCGGCCCAGAGCGGAGCTGAGCGAACAGGTGGAAGATGTGAGTGACGGGGCTCCTGTAGCCGCCTCGTCACTCACGGACCCCGCGCGCCTTTTACTCTCCTATGGCCCGGGACAGCGCTGGCGCTGGGAGCGTTTCCCCCGAGCCGCGCTCTGAAACCGTTCGCCCGCAAGCCGCGCTCACGTCCCGCGGTCATGCATTCACAAACTGTCCCTCTGTCAATCCTACACTTCTTTCTCCCCCCCCTCCAGCAGTGACTTTCGTTACGCAAGATAAGCACGTTGACGCTATGGGACGCCGCTGTCCCTTGCGCGCCGAGTCCGACTATATTTAAATATTTTTTTCTCTCACTCCTTCGCTTTAGGTAGGCTACGTCTTATTGATCATGATTTATTTTCATCACCAATTTTCATAGTTTAACAGCTTTCTTAAGCAGCTTGTGATGCATTTTGTAAACAACTGGTCTCAATTTTAGTTATTATTTTTGGGTAGCACATATTCCGGCAGAAATAAAATAAACCATTTTAATCTATAGATTAATCTAGATTAATTTCAAAATTAATCTAGATTAATCTAGATTAAAAAAAATAATCTATGCCCACCCCTAGTATATATATATATATACACACAGATTTTGTTATTATGAAAACTCATATGATGTGAGTATATCATATATTTGACCAAACTGGGAGCTGTAGTGTGATCAAGGGGAGATGATTTATATATGATGTGAGTTTGGTGGCACTACACCATGGAATAGTGTACTTATTGCACATTTTAGTAGTTTTTTTTTGATAAAAAATCCTCAAAATTAATTTTTATTATATTGGTCCACACTGGGAGCTGTAGTGTGATCAAGGGGAGATGGTTTATGTATGATGTGAGTTTGGTGGCACTACATCATGTAATAGTGTACTTATTGCATATTTTTGTAGTTTGTACGTGATCAAAAAAAAAAAAAAATTTTTTTAAACCACTTCTTTCAAAGTATGTGATTATGGTGAGATGGATTATATCTACTTTGTTATGTGTGACAATACAACATGCAATGGTATACTTTTGACTCATTTTAATGATAAAACATAATTGAAATGAAAAAAAAAAAAACTTTATCCAAAGATATATATATACACACACACAATCAGAAACACACACACACGCAATTTTAATGAAACTACACTTGTCTTAGGTCAAGGCTATTGAATATTTCTGTATCTTATTTTTCGGTGTTGCCATTTGTAGACGGTCCCTGCGCATTCGAGCACCAGCAGGCTCTGCGTAGAGGCCAATACAAGTCTCCCAGCACGGAGTGCGGCTTGTTTTGAGGAAAATACGAGTGTAGGTAGTAGTCCACCTTGCCGTGATCGCACTGAAGAGTCGATCTGTGATCTTTCTAACTTTACCGAAGTATCTAACATCCATTCACACAAACACCATATGGCTTCAATTTATCATAGGAGTCGGGGTGCCAGATTAAATTCGGTCCTTTGGAGAAGTAAATTTGTCGTCTGAGACGTCTTGCTTGCCTCGCTAATACTCCTCTCTGATCCAGCTCTTTCAACACCAGCCTAACATCCTCTTTCCTGACGTATAATCCACTTTCTCTGTGTGACCTGTGTCTAAGTGACTCTGCGTTGTGTGTGGTGCTCTGACCCACGAAAAGAGACCTTGCTGAATTTGGGGACTGGCAACGCCGGAACCCATTTATTTCCTGGCAGGGAAATAAAACAAAAAGGCGGCGTTAGCCCAAACACATGTGCCCAACTTGGCCTAAGAACATAAAAGGGGGAAACAGAAAACACGTAAGTACTAAATAATAACAGGGATGACGATAAAACAACATAATAACATAAAAGACAAGATGAAACTATGTTAATTATATTAATACGATGTCTTTAGATGTAAAACCAGCCAACCTTTCTCTACGGTCGTTGGAAACAGAGAAAGGAGGAAGAGGCGGAGCCTAGCCTATATACCTGCAAAACGGAAGTGTTGGGACGGACAACCAAAATAAAAGACATACATGGGCTAAACACACACTGCCAGGTACACACTAACACATATGCGTGTCATTCCACACTACACCACACAGTGGCGCACCAATCCTATTATCAGGATTTAATCACCCGTTTACAACCTGTTGCATCTGCATTTTGCGTACATCCAACGGTATCCGTGTAGCTGTCCGGAGTATTGTAGTTGGATAGCAATGAAATCGACGACGTCTGCAAGTTGAGAATATTCTTTACGACGCGACAATCCTTTCACTTGCAAAATCCTCTTCAAATGTCTCTCGCTTATTCGATATCCATGTCTGCAGCCAAGCACCGTTTTTAAGTCTTTATATGTTAAGCCAATCTCAAAGTAGAATTCTATAAAGCTTTCCCATCTTTTCCACCTCGCGCCCTCCATGTTGAACTGACCCGGAAATTCAGGATGTAAACAAATGATGAACATAGGTAATTAATGCCATTAAAAAAATGTTTTATTAACTTTCACGGGATCCTGACTTAATTATCTTGGGATCCCGACTTATTATCCCGGGATCCCGAGATAATAAGACGGGATTTTGATATAAAAAAAAATTCTCCTCCCCTTTTTTTTTCCTTTCATGTCCCCTGGCGGGCTCCGTAGCTTGGGAGGGACGGTCTGCTGTGATTTTTTATACATCTATGAGTTAGTTTTTCGAAAAATACAAATAACAAATAATCCTAACCTTAAGGTTAATCGTATCTCTGGCCCTAACCTTAACTTGTGTCATGAAATGTCACGTTTTCACATCAGACCATCCCGCCCGAGCCAATGCAACCAATGCAAAACTAGGAGCAACATTTTCATTGATCCAACGGCAGAATGTGAGACACACTCAGTATTTGTGATCGGTTTATTACTTCTAAGTCGCATATCTCAGTCAGGATCAGGTCATTTTTTAGTCGTGTTGTTTTAGCCGTATTAGCTTTGTTTTGTTTTTTTCATTCATTCCCGGGGTTAAGTGTTGGCACTCACTGTATCACTGTCCCATGTTCAATAAATGTGGGTCATGTCCTGTTAAAAAGTACATTAATGCTGTTTTAAAATAAGAAATAAATGTTATATTTGATAGAAATAGAAGTGAATGATGAAGTGTTTGACAGAGGAAAATCCATGAACAAATGGAGCAAAAGGCTATGCCTCCTATAAAATTGGAATAACATTTGAAAAAACAGTAACAACTTTATTTTCTTTCCAGATCTGACATAAGGTCAGTCATGAAATAACTCAAAATAGTTCAACACAGTATGAAGGAAATAAGTGGTGTCTCCATTTGATTACATTGCACTGGATTAGAAGGGCCAGTCACAAGATGGCCGCCAGAATTGCCATTTGTTCAAACGTGTTACCATGGCCATGTCCTATCTAAATCTTTATTAAAGATCTTTGATTTGCCGTTTTGTTGACATACTAATGGATTTCATGGCAATTTTCTTTCCACAGCTGTAAAAGTGTAAAAGTTTTTTCAAACTTTTGTCACATAGATCCGATTTCTTTAATTCTGCACATAACTGTTACATTTTGAAAAATCAAAAAGATAACATTGTGGAGATTAAATAAATATGCTGCTACATAAATAAATAAATAAAAATCAGTGTTGTTACTTTGCATGTTTTGTCTTTTGTTCATGTTTCATTGCTTTAGACCTGCAAACATTCTATAAAAACATAGAAACGAGTGAAATGTTGATACTCAGAAGCAAATTAGACACAAGGAGTAACTTCTGAGCCAAAATTTAAGTCAGAGCTGCAGTTGAATGTGTGACAATTTTGTTTTTGTAATTTCAACAAATTTGTGCAGCAAAAGTCATTATTTTTAAAATTAGGTTTAATCCAGGTGGAATCCAAAACTGATTCAAGTCAGATTTATGTGAAAAAGGTCCACCATATTTTTACAGCAGTGGAACAAAAGCGGCGTGAAATGCCGCCACTGGTGCATAGATGTTGTGGTACACGGGTTAAAGTGATAGTCTGTAAGATTTACAGAAATTTCAAAAAGGAAAATAATAACCCCCCCTCCTTCCCTCCATATTGGACATGAAAGCCACCCCTAGTTTGCAAAATAAGGAGAGAGAAACAGATTTCAAAGGCAAATTATCCTATTTGCATCCTGATTGGACCTCACAAACCGGTTCAAAGGAAAGCTCGTGTCATTGGTCACAGTTATGGCACCAGAGATTCTGATTCGTTGATGGGAGGGACTTACGGAAATAATATTTAATATTACTTATGTTACGTCAAATTGCAGGCCCAGCCAGTCAAATTATCGCAATTTGTAAAACATTTGAACTTACAGACCATCACTTTACCGCTTAACCCCCACTTTCACCGAGCACATTTTCTCTAGTTCGGCTTTACCCAAATCTAAAAGCTTCTCGGCTGGAGCTTACAGCCAAACGCCCCATTTGAAAGCTAAGACCTACAAAACTGATCTAAGATTTTTCCTCGTGTTAATGTCACTTTTCGGATGCTTTCCTTTGCTGCGTTTTAATTCTCATTTACGCCTCGCTGTTGCCGCTTTTTCCAAGAAGCTTTTCGATTTGCGTGAAGCCTAACTGGAGACAAGGTGCTTGGTTAAGGTGGGGTTAAGAGGTTAATAAAACTATTGCCCACGTTTGTTTTCCTGTTTTCCATACTTCAGATCGATAAACATTGTCCATTCCATTCGATATTCCTCTGTCCTACAGATAAAAGGAGCTCCTGAAGTCTCTCTCCCAGTTTTTGTCTCTCTGCTCCTTCCTCCTGGCCTCCTCCCTCCTCACCCCCCTGCCCTCTCCCCCCTCTCTCCTCCTCTTCTCCGGGACTTGAACCGCCTGCGTGTCCCCTGCCTTGAAATGCGTGACCTTGGCCTTCTGACTGCGCCCGAAGCCCAGCCCCAGCGTGTCCCGCTTGAGGACCGTGGGCACGGGCTGGTGGGGCCCACTGCCCCCCGGTCCCAGGCCGCTCCCGGGGGCCCAACCGGAGCGCAGCATCATCCGGTATCCGGCGTTGGAGGCGGGCAGGCAATAGTGGGGCGTGGGCGGGGGCCGGCGCAGGTTGAACTGGTGGAGCGTGGAGGAGAGGTGGGACGAGGCTGGACCGGTGTAGGACGTGTCACACACGTCGCACCGCTGCAGACAGGGGGCGCTAGAACACAGGGGAGAGTGAGGATCCACATGTTAGGGTTTGTCTGATACGAGTCATTAAGTGGACCTGACTGGTTGCCATAGGTGCCAATCCCATGGGTGCTGCAGGGCTGGAGCACCCACTCAAATCTTTGGGCACCCAGGTGAATTTGCCCTAATTACAAAATGTTTTAATAAATTTAGCCTAACCTGTATAAAGCTGCTACTCTTGCTATTCTCGTTTAGCTCCGTAGGTAGAGTGCCGGGCTCATTACCATAAGTTTGTGAGATCGATCCTGACCCCTTCTTTTTTGTTTTCTTTTTGACTGGGCACCCACTGGGAAGAACATAAATCGGCGCCTATGCTGGTTGCAATAAAAAGCAGCAGAGTACACTATGTTAAGAATTATTATGCAAATTGTATTTCAGTTTTTCAATGAAACTCATGGATGGTATTGTGTCTCAGGGCTCTTTGAATCACTGACATCATTCTCAGACGCCTGGGATGATTAGTTGTCAGGTAAGTCCAGTTAAGGGAAAAACTACTGAAACAGGACGCTCCACATTATTAAGCAGACCACCATTTTTCAAGCAATAAGGGAAAGAAAAAGGATCTCTCTGCTGATGAAAAGCGCAAAATAGTCGAATGCCTTGGACTAGGTATGAAAACCTTCGATATTTCACAAAAGATTTGTGGCTGATTCAGAGACACACAGGTTTGTGCAGATAAAGGCACAATGAGGACGGTTTCTGCCAGACAAATACATCAGATTAATAGAACAGCTGCTACAAAGCAGCAAATAGGTATTTGAAGCTGCTGGTTCCTCTGGAGTCTCCCGAACATCAAGATGTAGGACCGTCCAGAGGCTGCAGTTGTCCATAAACCTTCTAACCTCACCTAAACTGATCATTGAAGCTGATAAGCAGAAACGGCTGCAGTGGCCCAAAAATATATGAAGACTAATTTTCAAAGCAAAAAAATGCCACTTTTTAATGCCAAAATACTATATTTTAATGCCACAATTTCAGAAAAAAATCAGCTTATATTTCATTTCTTGGGATTTGCAAACATTTCATCAAACAGAAACATCGACTATAAGAACCAGAGGGCTTAGCGGACTCTTTGTGCGTCCGTGATCTAACCTTTTTGCAGATCTGGAGTTGCGTGTCGGTCTTGTGCCAAAACTATCAAACTCTTGGACCACTTCTTCATGGCCCGCTGCGGAGAAAACAAAAAAGAATTAAGTTATTAAACATGAATAAAGTCAAGTTCCTGTCCTATTCGTAATATGCATGGGTATTATTAGTGAGTTGTTTTTATAGTATTATTCATTATTCTCAACTAAACTTTCTGGTTAATTTTTCCACTCTATACGAAAAGTCAAGTCTATACAATTTGAACAAAAATACAAAAGAGAAGACGATTTGGGAAGAGGATGTTTCCATTCAACATGTAATAAAGTCATTTTTGAAGTCTGGCCAATGAACTTTATTGGGATATAGAATGGTAAATGGTCTCAACTTATATAGCGCTTTTCCACCTTCATTAGGCACTCGAGTTGAGGATGTTTTGAATGAAGGGCGAAGAGATTATGTGCATTTATGAAAACAGAATTTAGATTTTTTTTCATATATTGTTAATGTAATGATTATATATTTTTCATAAACCCGTGTGAGTATTCATTCACTGTAAATTTTAAGGGCTACTTTACACATCTGATCATTTAAACGACTTGTTATTGGTTACCTTCCATTGCGAGGTCCATGGCGTCGCGGCCCTGTAGGTCCACCACTCCAACCCAGGCGGCTCCTCTCTGCAGCAACAGTCTGACCGCTGCCCGGTGCCCTGCCCAGCTTGCACACATCAGGCCGGTCCACCAGTACGAATCCTGCACAAGAAAAAAACACACATTCATACTAGAAGAAGATGATCTTTATTCATATAGCGCCTTTCACAGACATGGTCACAAAGCGCTTTACATGAGAGCATTTTACATTCACTCCACACTCGGTGGCGGTAAGCTACGTTTGTACCGAGAACAATTCCTAGTTTGTGAACCTGTCCTCAAACCATGGCAATAAAACCTATTCTGATTTCTCCAACAGGCGGCGATTGTTCAACCTGGCCCCTGACTTTTAGAGCAAAAATCTCTGAGCATGTCAAAAAAAACAGTAAGTCTCTAGCCCATTCCTGCATTTTAAAAGATATCACCATAATGCTCACCCCGGCCACTAGGAGGTAGCTTAAAGAAAGAAAGGAAAGAAGTCCACACGTGTCCAGCAGAGGGCACTGACATAAGAAGAGATAAGGATATAAACAACACATTATGATTGCGTGGTAAATGGACAGTCTGCCCTAGGGTGGCTGTGGCTACAATAGCTTACCACCACCAAGTGCTAAGTGAATGAATAATGACTACAGTGAAGCAGACACTTGTGACACAGGCTTGTTAGGTAACATAAGCCGAGGATACAGTCCTGTCAGGCTCATTATTATTCATTTATTGAAAAACATTTCCTCAATAGTATTTTCCCAATCAAAACATACTTTACTGGAGCTTTTGTTTATGGACCCTGGCAATACACTCCCGATATATTTTGACCCCCAGCGACATTTACTTGGAGACGACCCCTGGTGTAAGGTAAGGATCATTTATTTGTAAAGCACTATTTGTACACTATTTGTAATTCAAAAGTGCTGAACTACTACAGCATTACATGAAGAATCATATCAATGACACACTTTTACATTTTACAAGCTCCTTTGGATTATTTTCATGATATGGAGTGTGGGGACATTATTATTTTACCTGGAAGTTGATATCGACTCCCTTGGACAGCAGATCTTTCAGGGCGGAGGTGTCTCCTTCATGGGCACAACGCAGCAGACGAAGCCCCTGGAGCTCTCCTCCCCTCTGTCCATCTCCTCCCTCTCCATCCCCACCTCCAGAACCGCCAACTCTCCCGTCCTCGGAAACCGGCAGACCACCCGCTGTCCCGTCTCTCCTCCTCCTCGCTCGTCTAGTTTGATCTTTTTTTTCTCTCCGGCGGTGCTGCTTTTCACTCTTTGCCGATGCCCCTTCTGCATCTTTGAGCAGGTCTTCGTAGAACTGTCTTACCTCATGCCCAGTGAGTGTGCAGGAGGACGGAGTAGGGCTGGAATGTAGCGGCACTGCCCCGAAAACGTCCGGATCACTGGCACGGGTGAAACCTAAAGTGGCCATTGCGAGTCATCCCTAAAGGCAAGCAAATCTTTAGATGGATAGTTTTTTTTTTTACACAGAAAATAGTTATCACAATCATATTTAAGATGTAGCTAAAAATGGAATTGGTTTCCTTATTTGGAGTAAGTAAGTAAGTAGTAATCTTTATTTGTATAGCACCTTTCACAGACAAAGGCCACAAAGTGCTTCACAACACAGTAAAACATCGCGAATTAAATACAATATAAAAAGGGTCAAAACAACACAGAAATCATATCAGCCCAAAAATAGCTAATTAAAGGCTTGAACAAATAAATTTGGAGGGGGGGATATTTATTCTCGATCCTTGGGAACGGAATGTGACACAGAAAGAGTAAGAGTTAACGCAGCTGTTTTTGAATGCAATGAGAAATGCATGATTCAGACATCTATGAAACGTTGTCTCCACTAGTATTCTAGAACAAATAAAAGTATACTTTCTATTTTCATCAACTTTAGGTTGCATTCACGTGCTAGAATTGGATTATGGATTGGATTAACTTCACATAGGGCAGGCAGGTACCCTCTATGGTAGGAAAAACTGCTTTTGAGAGAAATCACCAAACAGAAAGTGTTCAAACCAGCCACATTCATCTCTTATCTGAAAGTTCTTTCATATGACTAACATCACGCAAATAGTTCTGAATATTGTCACCACTTTAGGACATCTTTAACAAAAAATAATTGGACCAGATTTTGAAAATAACTGGACCATTATTTGTGAGGGAAAACCCAGCACTCTGAGAGCATTTTTTTTTTAAGTGGATTGTTCCAGTAATGACAGATATATAATAGCTATTATTTTCAATGAGTGATGAATCTATTTAACCAAGAAAAATCTATTTTTTACAAGGGTGCCTTGAGTCAAGAGGCAGCAACACTAGAATAGATACTTACCACAATAAAGGCCCTATTGCTGGGTTGCAGGTGACATCGCAGCATTACAAAGGCCAATACTATTATATAGAGGAAACATTATTTTGTTTTTGAGGACATTTTTGATCTTGTACAGAGAGATCATGAACCCAGTGACTGATATTAATGATCATCTTTGTAATTCATACTCTTTCTTTTGAGCTACGACTTGTGAAAGTGTAATGTTATTAATAGGAAAAACTGGGTCCTGCTGGGTCCGGTGACATCATCACATTCTAGAACCTGCAACCCAGCAATAACTGATTATTTTTTATATTGCAAACAATCAAAGAGGAAGCCACTAAATTAGCATAATAGCATCCTAATTCTAAATTCATGGGCACATTTCATAACTTACAGGGGTCACTTTCACAAAAATGGTAGAAAAAAATAGCCTCAGAGTTTACGAAATGTTTTATAGTTAGATGCACACTGAAATGTTTTTCCCACAAATGTTTACAACTGAGTTAATGATATACTAGAGTAGGTCAAAACAAAGTTTGTTCCATTTCTTGAAATAAAGTCAGGTATAGTGCCTTTAAGCGATACGAACTTTAACCTTAGTTGTCCCAAAAAGCTAGCTCAAATGGTACCCAACATGCTATCTTGACATCCATTAGTAGTTCATGAATTATTACTATTATCATAGTTATTTTTCGCATAACCCCCTTGAACATATTTTAAAAGATGAGTAAACGTACATTGACTTCATGAGCATGGTGCTTATTAAAAACATAAAACTGTTATGTGCACTAATGTGTTGAAGCTAGGTAGCTAGCTAAAGTGGCAAACAAAGCCCAAAATGCTACCTCACATAATCCAGGAGTTCTGGACCCATTCCGTTATTAATTTAGTTTTTTCGGACAATACATAGATAGATTTAGGAAAGAAGTGACCGAACACAATTACAGGGAAGCTATTAGCATGGTGCTAAGTGAGATTGTTAGCATCACCTTTAGTACACAATTGTACAAAGTTTATACCCAGAAGTAAACTTACGGAACATGGCAGTATGCTGACACTAAAGCAGTCCAAGATATTCGTAAATGTGGTGAAAGATCTTTTGGAACTAGCCAAAATAGCATGGGTTTATTTTAGTGTCAACATCAAGTTAGCATAGCATTACTTGTAAACAGAATGGAACCGGAAACGGAAAGACACCAGTAACGTTCTGTTTAACGAGTGCTGCCCCCTGGTGGTCACGAAACGATTTCCACAGAGCAATGTTGGTTTGTTTATGGCTATGTGTCATAGATGGCAATATTTTGAAGTGTAACGCATTATTTCGAGCTCTTTCATGCGTGTCTTAATGTAAACACAACAAATTAATATTTTAAATCTTTGGTAGAAAGTCTACTTTCCTTAACTTCTCACCCCCATCTTAACCGAGTGCATTTTCTCCAATTCGGCTTCACCCAAATCTAAAAGCGTCTTGAAAAAATGTGTCAAAACAGCAACGAAGACGAGGATGAAAGAGCAACAAAAACTGAGATGAAAACACGACAAAACTTGCTCTCCAGTTGAGAAGCTTTTAGATTTGATCACAATTGTTTACCAAACAATTTCCACACAGGATGATACATTTAAACTAAATCTGCAAGCAAACTTCCTCCAAACAAAGCGCTTCTCAACTGAGCATGATTAGTCCCTTGCATAGTGATGGCTGAATGAATGAATGGGTTTCTAAAAGAATACATCAACATGTTTTCTTTCATTACAAAGAGAAGATTTATTCATGGTTGGTTTTAAACAATTGCGGTGGTTACAGAGAATCATAAATGTACACATGGTTTGCAAGAGAGAAAAACTACAGAAGTGGTTGATAAACATGCAAACTAATTTCACACAAATGTCCGCTCAGCTCACGCTTTTAATATCAACTGTCCTGTACAGAGGTGGGAGGAGGACTCAGTTTCCTCACTTATCAGATAGAGGGGGAAATTAAGTCTAAAGCCCAGAAGATAGGCAGTAATGTCTTTCGCATAATTTGTTTGATTAATGGCTGTGGTAAGTTAATTACAGTTTTACACCAGGTTGTATTAACGTATGTTTCCGTTCTAAAAAAAAACAAAAAAAACATACGTGACAAAGGAAGAGAATTCCATATTCTGAAGATAGAACTGGGACTTGCTCATGACCCATCGGTGCAGTATGATTACGCAGCAACAATGAAGGGCCGATCTCGGCGGAGAGAGTTGCAGAGACTGCCGATGTCTCCGCAACTCGGACTGATTGCACACACACAAAAGGCTTATTTTACCGGCCTAGAGACTAGATGGGGACTAGAGTCGCCGCTGGTCACGGAGACGTCTCCTGGAAATAAGGCGAGTCTCCAGGTGGGCTCGGTGAAACCGAACAGGTTCGATTTCAGCGGAGTCTCCGAGTGGTTAACACCTCAAATCCAGTTCAAGAGTAATTATTGTAGCTGTTTATATTATTTAATATAATTTGCTGTTTTTAGCTACATAATACTTTGGTAAGTGACCCCCCAGGTGCCCATTAAAGTGTATATGGCACATTAGACACAGTTTTTGCTAAAACATAGTTAACATAATTTTATTTTGCTAAAAAAGAATAAATAAACTACCCTGACCATTTTTGTAACGTTAATAGTTTGACTTCCTTATTGGACACTGACAGGAAGTGACATAGACAGAGGTTTGTGTCAATGGGAAATTCTGCACTGGAACTTTACCTTCATCACTTCCTGTCAGCAGCTTAAACATTCAAATAAAAACAACTTTTCTTCCCAACATTTCGTCATTAAAATTTCCGCTTCACTGAAATAAAATGATAATTATCATTTACAACAGATGTTATCCGTCTGCATAAGTCATATTTACAAAAGCATTCAAACTTGTTATATGCACTTTTAAGGCCATATACCTGATATATTATTATTACAAACAATGAGAGCTCACCAAATGTAAATGTTCGTTTACATTATTAGATTACATTATTACTTTCCGCTCATATTTGTAGTCCCCATATTCTTAAAGGCACATGTCAAAACTTGCAGGGTCACTTTTCCAGGGTTACTTTCATAGAAATGCTAGAAAACTGTCTTGTAACTTCATGAAATTGATACAAAAGTTTTAGAATTAGATGCGCAGCGTTTTCCCCCACAGATGTCTGAGTTAACGATACCCTAAAGACAAAACAACTTCCATTCCATTGCTAGAATAAAATAATCTGTTGTAGCATAAATGAGTAGTTTCAGGAACACTTTTGGATTGACGTGTGTTGATTCGGGGAACAGGCCAGAAAGAAATGAGCTGGAGACGTCCCGCTCTCAGTGAAGTCAGGCCTGAAGAGAGGCGAGCAACTCTCTAGTTTGTTCAGTTTTTAGATATTTTCCAATAATAAAAAATATCTGTAATAAAATAAATGCTTGTAATTGATTCTATGTATTGGGTCAAATCTGCCATGGCGTGGCTTTAACTACAGTCCCGATCAAAAGTTTAAGACCAGTTGAAAAATGGCAAAAATCCATAGTTTATATGGTTGGATTTGATAAATGGTTCAACTTCAATATGCAACACAAAGAAATGGGAGTGAGACAAGAAAAAATTTTTTTGAGTAAAGCTTTTATTGAAAATAAATACACTGAAATAGTTTGTTTTTGCAGCTGATCAAAAGTCTTGAACCACATACCTTTAAAAGGCCAGAAATGTGGATTCAGTGTCATTTTCTGCCAGGTTTTCACACTGTCATGATGTGAAGGCAAAACACCTCTCGTTTAGACTGAGTTTGGGTTGTTGAGCTGCATATGCAGGGCCGCTCACATCACTGCTGAGGTGGGACACAGTAACACAGTCTTTTTGAATGTCTTAAAAGATCCTGAGGGTTATGGAACAAAAAAGTAAAGTGAAAGACCCTTTGCTTCAAGGATTCAATTACACTCAATCCACAGATTTGGCCTTTTAATTTTTGTCTCAATCCCATTTCTTCTTGTTGCATATTGAAGCCCTACTTAGAACCTTGTTAAGCTCCAACCATTCAAAATCGGATTTTTTTTTTTTTTACCATTTTTAAACTGATCTTTTTTTTTTTTAAATCAGGATTGTATGTTCTGATGAATCCTCATATGCACTTTAAGTTATGTATCACAATCAAAACATGTATTTAAGTAAAAGCATCAGACAAAAAGTTTACGAAAGAACGTAGTTGATTTCAAATGCACTTTAAAGTCACCAAAGAAAAGAAAGTATTTTAATATGCAAACCTTTAAAATAAAATAAAATAGAAAAGAGTGAGTGTCCAGGATGAAGAATGGCACCTGCGTTGTCCAACCAAGTGAACAGTACACCGAATCGATCCAAAATATTTCAGATCAGAATGACTTCCCTGCAGCTCTCAGATGAATTTACAGCAGGTCTTGCGGACAGATGTGACCAAAAAGAACTAAACTGGGAAATATGGCGGAGTAGAAAGCTGCGGATAAAATGGAAAGGAGCGAGCGTAAAAAGCATCCATTATAAAATTTAAATAAGTAAAGTAAAAAATAGCTTTAAAAATAATTCAGTCATTTTCTGTCACCGACTGCGGATGTGGACACTGATGAGAGTACAATGCAAAAGAGGCAAACAAATAGGGAGCTGTTCAGTGAGGATGTTGATCGTGTGCCATGATTAGTCCATTATGCTCTCAACAAAAAAGAGAAAAATGCCATGGAACAGTCCGGGTGACGGGGCATGCGGGTCAAATGCTGCTCCCGTCAGCGCTGTCGGTTGGAGGGTGAATTCCAATGATCGTCTCGCCCTCTTCCTACAAACACAAAAGACATTCGAGTTAACGTTCAAAAGCATTACAGGCAGGAACCGACTCTGTGTACAAGCCAAGTGCTGGGAGATGTTTATTTAAGTTAGTTAGAAGTATAGCTGCACAAGTTTGAAAAAGAAAACAAAATCTGCAAGAAGCCTGCGGGCCACCAAACATTGGTCTGAGGGCCGCTATTAGTCCCTGTGCCGTACTTTGGGCACCCCTGTGCTATATTCTAAAACTACTGTTACACATCATGGTACTCATTTTATTTCAGCTTTATAGCAACAAAATGGAAATCTTCAAAAGGCAAAGAGTCATTTTAAGGAGCTGTCATAAAAACATCCTTAGTTTGAATCATTCTCATTTACGTCACAATTAGACGAAGCTTGATACATTGGTGCTTTTTTTATCTCTCGAACCCGCTGTACAATATGATTATTCTGTGACAGAATCCGCCCCTCAGGTCGTGAGACACTCAGTCTGTTAGTAGCGGTGAGGTTTGCACGTTTGTTTTTAGTGCACTGCAGAGCAGACAAACATGATTCTCCTGCAGTAATACTGATCGGCCAACATGTCTACCACTCAAACGGCGGAGGTGCCTGGCAAGAAAAAGAAGCAAACCTCATCCCCTTGTGGTAACGTTACCGTAGCAGTTCAAACATTAAAATTATAGAATACAATAATAATGCAGCCTATATTCCTATATTTCACTTGATAGTTACTGTATCAATAGTTACTTTTTCAATAGAGCGATGGGCAATGTGTCAAACTAGGGGGTGTGGCCCAGCATGAGGGAAGGACGTCTGTTATCTCTCTCCCCAGTAGGTGGAGTAGTGAACCCTGCTCTGCTCCACCACAACCCCCTCCCCTCATCTGGCTTTGCCCGTCACCGACACCCCTCACTCCCCTAAACCATAGACCACACGCGGCTCTGATTTCATTTAATGAGATACGGAAATCTCAATAATCCTGTGTGAAACACACGTTTGGCAGCATATATAAAGCATATATACAAGATATGTAGCAAAGTACACTTTGAGTAACATTTATTTGCTAAACTGCAACTTTCATGCAAGTCTCTTTTTTTTGGCATTTAGAACGTAATACTTCCAATTTAGAGCTAAGTTTACAGTGCAGAACCTTTTCCCCCGCAACCCTTTGTTAGAGGATAACATGAAATCATTCTGGGTCAAGCTGTAAAGTCGTACTATCTCTGTCATATCCTTGACTGTGGTGCTCAGGCGCCGCTGAATGTTTTGCTTGCGTATCGGTATTTATCCCTCTTCTGTGGAAGCATAGACAGACTTCAAGATTCAAGATTTTTTTATTTGTCAAACCATGTGACTGATTTGAAATTATATTTCTCTCATCCTTGATTGTGAAACGGGGGGTGGGGGTAGAGGGGCGGGAGGGAGGGCAGGGAGTTCAGCTTCCCGATGGCCCTGTGTACGAAACTGTTCTTAAGGCGACTCGACCTGGCCCGTAGATTCCACAGTCTCCTCCCAGAAGGCATCACCTTGAAGAGACTGTGTGATGGGTGCGTAGGGTCCCTGGTGATTCTGAGGGCTTTGCGGGGGAGACGGGTGGAGTACATGTCCTTAATGGAGGGGAGAGGAGCTCCACAGATCTTCTCCGCTGCTCTGACGATGCGCTGGAGGCTCCTTCGGCAGGAGGCAGTGCTGGCGCCGTGCCACACAGTGATGGAGCTGGTCAGGATGTTCTCTATAGTCCCTCTGTAGAAGAACCACACAGTGATGGAGCTGGTCAGGATGCTCTCTATAGTCCCTCTGTAGAAGATCCACACAGTGATGGAGCTGGTCAGGATGTTCTCTATAGTCCCTCTGTAGAAGAACCACACAGTGATGGAGCTGGTCAGGATGTTCTCTATAGTCCCTCTGTAGAAGAACCACACAGTGATGGAGCTGGTCAGGACGCTCTCTATAGTCCCTCTGTAGAAGAACCACACAGTGATGGAGCTGGTCAGGATGTTCTCTATAGTCCCTCTGTAGAAGAACCACACAGTGATGGAGCTGCTCAGGATGCTCTCTATAGTCCCTCTGTAGAAGATCCACACAGTGATGGAGCTGGTCAGGATGCTCTCTATAGTCCCTCTGTAGAAGTTGCACATAACAGAGGCTGGGACTCTAGCTCTAGACTTGAATGGTAGGACTAGCGCAATGTCTCGAGTTCATGTCTCCGGGTCCCGTAACGATGATAAATAAACTTCTCCTGTATAAGACCTCCTGACATGCTGCCTATTATTCATCAATCCTCTCGAAAATCATTGTTATTTCTCTAACACCCTTGAACGCCTCACACTCCTGCAGGCTCTTGGTGCTGCTGTAATCATGAGGAGAAAAAAAATGGGGGGGGGCATGTGGGGGGTGTTGGCGGTGTGCTGCGAGGTCAGGGAGGTGCCGCGCCGGTCTCCTTCTGCGGCACAAAGTTCGCTGCTGTTTGCGAGGGTGGCACGTCTAGGGATGCAATGTGGGAGTAGCTTTAACATTTAGCATGAAGCTGCCGTTAGAATCATGGTTAGCAGCATTCACTGTTACAGATTATGGCAAAAGTTATATTTGTTAGTTAGTGCTGGACTAATTCGTGAAAGAGTCGTTATTTCCCCCCTTTGCCATCTTATCTATTGACTAGATCATATTTATTGATCTGTGAAACTGGTGGAAAAATTGTTACACAAGAATAACTGGAATAGCAAACAGCACATGGTGAAAGTTAGAGACTGAATCATGTTTTTAGGGTACTTTCGGGACATTTCTAAAGTAGTAGATTTAAATAATGTCCCAGTGCAAACACATCTGCAACAATTTATGAAGATGACCATGACATGCGATGCAGACAGATTAATGGTGGAAAAAAACAACTACAATATGCCAGAACTAGATTAATCGCAACTGAATGGAAACACAGCGGGAAAAGATGCAAATGGCTAATTATTGATATATCATTTCTTCTCCAAACGGCGAATGTGGCGCTACCATGGAAAATAACTACAGCTTTTTCTCCGTGTGGCCTGTGGCTCACCATGGGGGCAGAGGAGTGGGTGACTGTGCAGTAAAGGTTGTTCTAAGGTCAGAAGATTATGGATGATCGTTTTAGTAAAGGTTGTGGAGACGCCGTAACAACAGAGCCATGTAAACAGTGTTTTCAGATGGTTCCACTCTAGGAACTGGTTTGGAAAATATTCGTTTACAGACCCCCAAACGGTTTTGTGTGGATGACGCTGGATTGATAAAATATTGTTGTGTTTAATCTTGAGCTTGACTTTGTGTTGAGGTGATCCTTTTGCCGGTGCTTTATCTGTATTTTCTATTGTGAGTGGACTCTTAAGTAAGAATGCTCATTGTCCACTCTGCCCGGTGACTGCAGATGAAAATGAGCTTGTATCTCTGGTCTGAGCAACAAATGTGTTGTGCAATGTCCCTGTCAAATAGATAAATGAATAAATCAATCAATCAATAATGATTGCAATATATTTGTGTAGACTTTCTGTTCACTAGAGATTATCCATCATAGTAGATATTTTCAAATATTTTCAACTGGACTAGGTTGGTTGAGTTGAGAACGTGTTCTCAACTCTTTCCATTCCATTTTCCATTGATCCATTTGCAGAAGCTTCTTCTCGCTCTTCTAGTCAAAATGTAAGTCTAGAAAACAGTGGAGTGAGATCTTTTTAAGATCTGGTCACACTTGAGAGGAGGCAGGACAGGCATAACCACAACCTCTGTACATCCTTTTACAGTTTCACTCATTAACTAATTAGAATAGTCTTTGTCATGGGCCGGGGTGCAACTGGGGGGTTGTTAGTTGTACAATGATCTCCTCAGATCACAGTACCAGAACAAGGACTCTTTAAATTGGTAAAACCGTAAACAAAAAGTGTGCGCGTATGGCAGGAGTGACTGGAGTTTTAAGACCTCTAGAGTGTGTGTGTTTTACCAGTACATTTTGACTGCAAGAGCGAAAAGAAGCTTCTGAAGATGAAAGCGAAACATCCTCAACCATCCTCGACCAAGACAGAACGGTCAACAATGTCACAGCAATGCTATACAGTATTTTTTCCAAAATTACTAATGACGTTTGAGAAGGATTATCCCTAGTGGTCAGTTAGCAAAACAGTTATCACCAAGCACTGATTAATTCGATGGTAAAGTATCTGAATGAATGATACTCACTGAGCCGCGGTGAAGCTAGTGGAACTTCTTTATGTGTCTGTTGCGGTCTCCGGTCTGAGAGAAGGTCTGTCCGCAGTGGGGGCAGGAGTAGGGTCTCTCTCCCGTGTGGATTCGCATGTGCACGTTAAGCTTGTCTCTGCTGATGAAGCGCTTGTTGCAGCAGGAGCAGGCGTGAGGCTTGTCCCCCGTGTGGTAGCGCTGGTGCATCTTCAGTTCCGTCTTACGGCCGTAGGTGCGCCCGCACTCGGGGCACTCGAACTTGGGCTTCACTGCCATGTGCTGCCGGCTGTGCAGCTTCAGACTGCTGCTGGTGCTGAAGCTCTTGGGGCACTGGTCGCACTGGAAGGGCTTGAAGCCAGTGTGGATGTTGAAGTGGAGCTTGAGGCTGGCGGCTGAGGGGAAGCCGTTGCCGCAGACGGAGCAGAGGTGAGGCCTCTCCCCGCTGTGGATGCTCATGTGCTTCTCCAGCTTGTTCTTGTTTAGGAAGCTTCTGGAACAGACGGGGCAGTTTTCCGGCTGCTCCCCCTCGTGCTCGCTCATGTGCGCCGCCAGCTCCGACAGTGTGGCAAAGGCCCAGTCGCAGCGGGTGCAGGAGTACGGACGCTCTTTCTTGAACTTCTTGTGTCTGAGGCAGTGGTAGTCATAGTCGTCCTTAAGCTCAAAACTCTCCAGACAGCAGGAGCACTGGTAGGGCCTTTCGTTGACATGAGTGCGCAGGTGGTACTTAAATGCATTAACTTTAATGAAGACAGTGTTGCAATGTGGACACCTGTTCTCTCTCTTCTTGTGAACCGCCATGTGCCTCTTGAAGTGAGACTGTTTCTGAAAAAACTTGTTGCATTGGGCACAATAATAAAGGCCGTTGGCGTGGGCTTCCTCATGCTTTTTCAGGGCAGTTTCAAGTTTAAACTTCTTCCCACAGACAGAACATTTCCAATTATGTACTTCATCCATATGTGCGGGAAGCTCTCCGGGACTGGCAAAGGTTTTCGAGCACAGTGGACAAATGCCCTGTTCCTCCTTCTCGTGCTTCTTCATGTGCCTCTTCAGATCCTCCGGGAAGGCGAAGGTCTGCGGGCACTTGCTGCACGTGTAAAACTCTCCGTTCGTCGCTTTGCGGTGCCCTAGAATGTGTCTTCTCAAATGTGTCCTTCTCTTGAAGACTCTGCCACAGTCGGAGCAGGCGAAGCTCTTGAGGACACCGCTCACTCTCGGGGCGCCGCTTTTATGGACTTTGATGTGGGCCAAATACAAGGACTTGTGCTTGAACTGTTTGTCACAGAAAGGGCAGCACACCACTCCAGGCTCGTGCAGACTCTTGTGGTTCTTGAACTCTATCCAGTTGCCAAGCTTCTGCCCGCACTCGCTGCAGGTATAGCGGCCCTGGTGGTGTTGGACCCGCTGGTGTCGAGCCATGTGGTAGTTCTGGCTGAAGGCCTTGTGGCAGATTGGGCACTTGAACGGCCTCTCCTTGGTGTGCACCCGCATGTGTCGGGCCAGTTTGTTGGCCCCCCTGAATGACCTGTCTTTACATATGGGACAGAAGTGCCCTTTCGATTTTGGTTTAGGTGGTTTGCTTTCTTCCTGGTTCTCATTTTTCGGATCAGTATTCTCTCGGGATTCTTTGACACTTGCGGAGCTGTCACTAGCATCGTCTTCACTACCCGGACAATATTCACTGTCTGATTCAACGGGCTCCAGCATCCCTGCCTCACTTTCCGCCTCGGTCTGACTCAACTCCTCTGCAACTGCATTTAAAATCGCAGGCCCCTCAGTGCTACAGCTGGGTTCACTCTGAGATACGCCTTCCTGTGTTGTGGAGATAATCTGACGTCTTGGCCTTCCTCGCTTCCTTTTCTGAACTGAAGGTGCAATAACCTCTTTTGCCTTGATCAAAGAATTAGGCATGGGTGCCGGTGTCGGGTCACCCCCAACACAAATACCCGCCTCTTGCCCCGCTAACTCCCAGTTCCCCAATGGGTCCTGCTCTTCCCCTTCTTCACAATCGCTCTCATCACTTAGCGGTTTCCCCAAGGAGTCTTGTTCCACCAATATGCTCATCTTGCCATGCCGCCTAATATGACCGAGGAACTTGTGATAGCTTGGATAGATCTTGTTGCAGTAGGGGCATGGCACAGGTTCTGGAGGGTGCGTACGCCTGTGCACCTGTAACTGTTCCAGGTTTGGCGCATCTTTGCCACATTTGGAGCAAACAAACTGGCCCGCACTGTGCTGGACCCTCATGTGCCTCACCAAGTGGTACCCCTGGCTAAAGGTCATGGCACACAGGAAACACGAGTATGGCTTGTCTTGGGAGTGCGTCTGCATGTGCCGGAGTAACTTGTTGAAACCGTTAAACGTATGGTGGCAATGTGGACAGTGGGGTTTTTTCAAGTCAATTTGAACGAGACTTGCTACGTCGTCATTTTCACTTTCACTATCTTCCGTTCTCAGCTCGGATAGGATTTTTTGAGTTAGCTTGTCGGGAGCGCCTGTATCAGTCTGCGGGCTAATGAGTTCTTGAATATTTTGTGAACTTTCTATGTGATCAAAGCTATAACCAACACTATCTGCAACACTTTGCAGACTGCTTTGACCTACAAAAGCATTCATGTCGAGATCACTCGTCAACTGTGGTGCAATTCTAACCATTTCTGCTTGTTTCGCCTCCTTTCTCGGTCGGCCACGCTTCTTCTTCTTAGGAAGCAGCTCTAACTCTTCCTGACTGGGTGGCTTTTCGCAGTGTGCCTTGATGTGGCTTGCGAACGCGTTCGAACTGGGGCATACCTCTGCACAGAGCGGGCATGACACGGCTTCGGCTGGGTGCAACTTTTTGTGCTCCTGGAGGTCCGTGGCGCTCTCAAATGTGATGCCGCAAAGAGAGCATACATGCTCCCCAGCGTTGTGCTGCCGCCTCATGTGCCGCAGCAGATGGTAGGTTTGGCTAAAGCCGACGTGGCATATAAGGCAAGTGTATGGCTTTTCCTGTGTGTGGCTGCGCATGTGGCGCACTAGCTTGTTAATGCCTCGGAAGTGCCGGTTCACGCAAATGGGACAGGAGGGACCTTTTGCCTGGGACGAAACATACTGCTCGTCATCGCTAGGTTCTGTTTTGATTACATTTAGCAGAGCGGGAGTTGTTGGTTGATTATCGTTACTAACCTCTGCAGCAACTTCGGTATTATCACTATGATACAACTGGTCGGCGTCATAATAATAATCATTTCTTCTAGAGGCACTTTGTCTTTTGCCTGTTCTATAAGCTTGTTGGGATATTTTTGCAGGGGGCTTTGTTTTCGCTTTCACTTTTGCAGGCGGCTTCTCCCTGACTTCACCCTTCCTCGGCCTTCCCCTTCTCCTTTTGACCGGCGGTTCAACCTCGTCAATAAAAACATTCACCTCCGGTACGTTTTGCGACTCGACTTCTGCACTTATCTGCAAGGCCCTGGCTAAAGTCAACGGCACGGGTTCGGAAAGTAACCTCTCCCTAAGCTGCGGGTTGTTGGTCTTCTCTACCAGCTGTTTGATGAGCAACTGTTCGTAAAGTTCTTTGTAGTTCGAAGGCTTTAGTAGCTGATCTAAAGCACAAATGAACTGACCAGCGCTCTCCCCTTTCATCTGAGCCCTCTGGTTAAAATCGAGCAAGTGCACCTGCGAAGGTTGCTCGGGAGAGAAGTAAACGCCGAGAGCGGAAATGGCCTCGTCGTAACCCGCTTCGCAGGGGAATAACGTTGTCAGGATGCGCTGTCCTTCTTGGCCCATGGAGGTCTGCAGGAGGACAAACTTAGTGGAGTCGGTAAGCTTGTTCTGTCCCATCTGCTCAATGTAGTTCTCAAAGGCCGCAAGCCACTTGTGCCAGGGCATAGATGGCTGTCCCGGTTCACTGAGGAAGTTCGGGGGAGGGGAATGGATTATGAGGAGCGGCTCAAGCTGGTTTGTTTTGATTTCGGTCACACACGTTTCCCCAGTCTCTGTTATATGAAGAAACTCCTCCACGGCCTCTCCCGCATCTCCAATTGGAGTCATCTTCTCTTGGCAAGCCTCTGCATCGCCCGTTTGAAGCATCTCCTCCTGGACGGCCTCGCGATCGCCTGTAAGAGGCACCTTCTCCTGGTTGGCCTCGTGATCGTCCGTTTGAAGCATCTCCTCCCTGATTGAAAAGGGGGCACCCTGATCATCCTCTGCATTGTGTATGTGAGCCAGCTCTTGATCTTCCCATGCCTCTCCCATCGGATACATCTCCTGGGGAATCGCTGCCTCTCCCATTGGGATCAGCTCCTCCTGGGTCTCTCCAGTGTCCATCGTTGATGGTGTTTCCAAAGTTAAAATAAATAAAAAAGTCCGTGGGGGCGATATTCCTTTTGTGGGGCGTTGATGGGATCAGCCGCAAACACCTGCAAAACAAGGGAAAGAAACCAAAGTAAGACCTCAGTCAAAACAGTAATTTTAAACATGGGAGGCTGCACTAGCACTAGGAACACATGCTTGGATTGCAGAAGTAGGTTTAGAGTCACTTTCAGTTCATTTCCAAACTGGTTTTAGCTATAGGAGGTGGCAACCCTGAGAATGGGACTTACTGTGTTTTCTAATTGGCAAATGTTTTTGAAAACCAACTCAAAAGAAAACAGCAACATAATTTTACAATGTGTGAAATGTTTAGTAATTGTGTAATACTACACTTGGAATTATCATTAAAAAACAATATCATATCTAGTAAAATCTTAATGAAATTAGGTTTATGAACCATTTACAAAGAAATGTATTACTAACCTATGCGAAAAAATGAAAAAAAAAAATTGAGACATTCGGCAGTGAACTGATAACTGAATAATAATGACTAGGCCTATCACAAATAAAAAAATTGAAGTTCAATATATTGAGGTAGGAAAATATCGTGATAAATTATATTATTTCAGACCTTTTTATACCTCAGTCAGAAACCAACTCTAAAGCTAAACATTACAGAAAAAGCTTTGTAATTACTTTCTCTTAAAAAGTAATTACTTTTTAGGGGCATCCAAAGAGCAGTTCAGAAGCCCCCTATGAGAGACCAACGGTTAGAACCATGAGGCCGTCCTTCTGTGGACCCACCACCTGCAGGAGGAGCAGGATGTTCCATTCAAATTAAACACAAATCGCACGTTTTGCAGCGAGCAGAAGTCACGTTTGACTGAGACTGAACACATTTTTAAGTTCTGTTCATTGTTTGCTTTTTTGCTGAGTTTGAAATACATTATTTTAAAGTCATATATTTTATAGTAATAGTCTATAAATAATATTTTATCAAGAATAATATTTGTTTGTTTGTTTGTTTGTATACTTTATTGTCTACCTGAGACAACCCGTAAGGAGCAGTGGTCGACTGCCCGGGGACCAATCTCCATGATGTGGAGCCAGGCTGATGGTCAGAATCACCTGGCTGGAGGATTCACCTATTATACAACCGGAGTACCCGGAGGAAACCTACGCAGACACGGGGAGAAAATGCAAACTCCACACAGAAAGGCCCCGTACAGGTGGGAATCGAACCCGGGACTTTCTAGCAGTGAAGAGGAGGTGCTAAACCGCTGCGCTACCGTGCCGCCAATGAAGACCAATTAGGTTACCAAGAAAATGTTGTTATAAACAAAGCCAAGGCCAATGAGGCCACTGAGGCCAATAAGGCCAACGAGGCCTTGGCTTTAGCTGCGTTGGGTTAAAGTGGGGGTTAAGGGGTTCATTAGAATGGAGCACATTGTGTTGAAATGGTTTGGTGAGATATTGCAACAATCGTCATTGCGATATTTCACAGCCGTGTCGCCAGTTACTTTAATATCGTTCAGCCGTAATTCACACTGCAGCTTTGATTTGCCTGTGAGTTGCGAATAAGGGTTCTCTAGGCCTGTCACAATAACAAATTTGAAGTTCGATATATTGAGGCAGGAAAGTATCGTGATAAACAATATTATTGACTTTAACAATACGGTGAATAGAGGTAAAGCTTTTGGTGTCTATTTTTCACCAGTGGGGGAAAAAAAGTCAAATGTTTAACACAGAAGTTATAATTCTGCCTCAAGCACATGGTTATCCAATGACACATTTTTCGGGGTGCTATGGGTAAACCAATTACAAGTGTCCCTGTAATTGGTAGTGATGGGCTAAATGAGCAACACCTCGGCCGAGTCGTAACCCCGAGCGTATCGTTGTAAGAAAAGTCACGTGACCAACACTTTCACTGGGTCATTTTGTATCATGTAGTGTCATGTGCAACGAGCAGCAGCGAGAAGCAGGTTGCGCCAAGAGCAACACCTGGCTCATAAAAAAAAAAACAGAGATATAGGCTAGTACGTGTAAGTTATCATGCAGTTCACGTAGCTCTGTGAAGAGAGTGTCAGGTTAATAATCCGAGGGTCGTGAGTTCGAGTCAGATGATGGGCTATGATGGTTTAGTCGTTTGACTTGATATTCACTGGTAAACAAAACCAAAAATATGTTTGGTGCCCTGTTATTGTCACAAGCACTATCCTTTATTAAATCTTGGTCAGTGACTACATTTTTAGATGGTTGTATCACTGACACTCTCATTAATTATCATTCAGTTGTTTCTATTCTCATTATCCAGAGCATTGTTCCCCTTTCTAAATTCTCACTCTCAGCTGTTAAACAGCTCCATCCTGATTCATATTTCTGAACAAGAATAAATTAACTGAGTTCGCTTTTTTCAGGCTCACTGCTGCAATGCTTTTGCACCAGATGGCGCCCATGAGCCTACCAAAACAGTGTGATACAGTGTGACGCTATTTTAAAAGTGTGTGACACACACTATGAGGAATCATTAACCCATCACTAGTAATTGGTAAAGTGGGACACCATTAAAATGGTAATTCTTGTATTCAAAATCATTAATATTATTGTAGCAACTACTTCTATGAATATGTGAAGAGGTTATGAATAATAATAACCATTCTAGGCAAGGCAAGGCCAGGCCAGGCAATGCAAGTTTATTTATATGGCACATTTCATGTACATGTACAACTCAATGTGCCTCACAGCAGCGCCAGACACCCAAACACAAATACAAAAATGCAATTAAAAGCATTAAAAAACACAATACAATTATATAAAAAAATACATTTAAAAAATACATTAAAAAGTATGTATATTGTATATATTAAAATACAATCAACTGCCATAGGCAGCAGTAAAAATGTGTCCTTTCAGCCTGGACTTGAACATAGTCAGGGTTGAGGCCTGTCTCATGTCCTCACTGAGGCTGTTCCAGACTTTTGCTGTGAGCCTGAAACGCAGCCTCACCGTGTTTGGTGGTGACTCTGGGAACCACCAGGAGACCCCTCCCTGAGGATCTCCGGGCCCGAGATGGTTCATACGGCTCTAACATGTCAGAGATGGACTTTGGTGCTAAACCATGAAAAGACTTGTACACAAGCAGAGCTGTTTTAAATTCTATTCTCTGAGTGACCGGAAGCCAGTGCAGGGACCGGAGTACTGGACTAATATGATCGTATTTCCTGGTTCTTGTCAGGACTCGAGCAGCAGCGTTCTGGATGTTCTGCAGCTCTAACAGCTCATTCAGAAAGGCCAGTGAGCAGACCGTTACAATAGTCTAGCCGACTGGAGAAAAACACATGAATTAATCTCTCCAAATCTGGTTTAGATACTATGTTTTTTATTTTGGCAATGTTTTTTAGGTGGTAATAGGCCGCTGATGTAATGGACTTAATATGACTTTCAGGTCTGAGTCCATGATTACTCCTAGATTTCTAACATGACTTTTCGGTCCCAGTGAAAGAGCCTCAAGATGACCAATGACAACCTCTCTGTGTTTTTGTGGGCCAAAAACAATTATCTCCAGTACTGGAGGAAGTCGTTTTGCATCCACACACTAATCTGTTTGATACAATGACACAGTGTATCTACAGGCCCATGTTCACCTGCTGTCAGTGAAACATAGATCGGTGTATCGTCTGCGTAATTTTGATAGGACACATTGTTACTGAATACTAATTGACCCAATGGAAGCATGTACAACAGTTTCCCATCGGGACATAGTAAGTTCGGTCCTCAGGGTAGGATCTGAACCACTCAAGACCCTATCCAGCGATTCCCACCCAGGTTTTTGACCTCTCTAGTAAGATCCCGTGGTCCACCAGACCAGAGATAACATCCTCCACTATTTCATTAGTGACCGGTGTAAAGTATGTCAGCTCTAGGTCTGCTACTGGTTGAAATGTTACCATTTGTAGTGAAGAGCTAATAGCGTTTTTAATGGCTTGGACCTTGTCACTAAAAAATGTAGCAAACTCATTGCACTTTGATGTATAAATGAATTCCTGGGGCAATGAAACTGGAGGGTTTGTGAGTCTGCTAACCGTGGCTAACAGAACACGAGTTACCATGGCAATTTGAAATTATTTGATTAAGAAACCGGGAGCTTTGACTTGCGCCATGTTCGTTTGGCTCTCCGGGACTCTCTTTTATGTTCTCTGACCGAATCTTGATTTCTCCATGGGGCCTTTTGCTTATTTTTAACCATTTTAAACTTAACAGGGGCTATAGAGTCCAAGACATTTAAAACACCTGACGTATAAAAGCTCAACAAATTATCAACATTTGAACAGGGGGACTCTTCAAATCTAATCATATCCATAAACTGTGACCTTGTTTTATCATTTATGAGTCTTTTCTGAACCACTGCAGACCCAACTGGTACAACAGCTGTCGGTACAACAGAAAGTTAAAAAAAAACACAAAAATGATCAGATAATGCAACGTCAACAACATTCACATTAGAAATGTTAACACCTTTTGTAATAAGGATGTCCAGTGTGTGTCCTCTGTTATGGGTGGGCTCGGACACATGCGGAGTTAAACCAAAGGTTTCAAGGGCAGCATTTAGTTATTTTGTGTGCCGGCCATTCAGTACATCCACATGAACATTCAGATCTCCAGTAATAATCAAGATGTCAAATTATGTTACCACAACTGAAATTAATCCAATAAAATCATCAATAAAAGAAAAATGTTGAAGCGGTTTATAAATAACAATATAGAGTATGGCAGATTGTTGCATCTTCATTTTAAATAAGACATACTCAAACGATGAAAACTCCGCAAATGTTAGTTTGTGGCAAGATAGGTTGTCCCTAAATAGTGAACAGACACCCCCACCCCTCTGATTCTGTCTTATTTCAGACATGAAGTTGAAATTTAGGGGGCTACACTCAATCGGGACGGCATTCTCCGTGTTTTTATCACATAATAATAAATAATAAATATAAACATAAAATCAAGGAAATAAGATCATGAATTAAAAGCGATGTGTTATTTAACGATCTGGCATTAAGTGCAGCATGTTTAAATGTGATTGGGCTTGATGCCGGGGCGACAGTGGCGCAGATGGTAGAGCGGGTCGTCTCATGATCGGAAGATCAGGGGTTCAAATCCCGCCTCCTGAAGGTGCACATTGTCGTTGTGTCCTTGGGCAAGACACTTCACCCTCCTTGCCTCCAGTGTCTGCGTACACTGGCGTATGAATGAGAGAGTGAATGGGCCCCCTATGAGAGACCAACAGGCCCGTTTGGAACTATGAGGCCGTCCTTCTGTGGACCCACCACCTGCAGAAGGAGCCATAGGGGACTGGTGCAATGTGACTTGGGCAGCTCCAATAGCTGCCCCCACGACCCGGCAACGGACAAGTGGGAGAAAATGGATGGATGGATGGATGGATGGGCTTGATGCCACATTCTCACAGGGGATATGCACCAGATTTTTATTTTTTTTGATCCGAGTGCCTAACTGAGCTCTTTCTGACTTTTGAATAATAGACCTTATAGGTATACCATATTGCGGGAGACAGGGGGCGCTCAATTGAATAGGGGGGCTCCCAGGAGAAGTAGACGGGGCGGTGATCCCAGGAGACAGATCACCGCGGGACCACGTGGGAATGGGACTTGATATGAACACTGACAAGCCTTGAAATCTCTCTTTGTGATCTCAGATTGTTGGCTAGCGGTGTCATTTGTTCCAACGGGAATTACGAGCCAATGGACTCTGGAAGCGAGTGTGTCTCACTGTTGAGTCGCCCACAATCATGGTGCTTGGAGAGAATAATGGCCTTGGTGAAGATTGTTCGATGCTCCGATGCTGGCTTGATTCTGAGGGAGAAGGTGGTCGATGGAGGCTCTCGGCGCCTCGGACGACGTGCGCTGCACCGGCGGTGGAGGAGGAGGACGGGGGAGCCCTCCAGAACGACGGAGAACCGCATCCTTCAGAAGCCTCCGTCTGGCACATCCAGACCGGTTGGACTGTTGTCCCATCTGTGTCCCAGACCTGATGCGCTCTACTGGTGTTGGGTGCTCGCCGCTGCTCGGAGGGTCTCCAGTGGACACCTGCCCTGTTGGGGGGCTACACCGTTGCACAGAAGGGTTAGTTGAAGACTCCAGTTGAGGGACTTGGGCCAGGGTCTGTGAGGAAATGTCGCCATGGGAGTTTTCTTCCAGGACAGCGCAACGATTTGATGAGCACAGTGGAGGGTCTGTTTGATGTGGCCCCACGGACCACCACCTCTTCATCCAAGGATGTTTCTCTTGGAGTAGAGCACCAGGCGTGCCGTGGGCTGGCGGCAGGGTCCCATGGGGCAGTGTCCTCGAGGGCAGCGGTGAGCGAGGCTAATCTCACGGATTGTTTACATGCTTCCTTCTTCACCAGCTCGGACTTAAAGGACCTGTATCATGCTATTTTAGCCATTCCAAAGTAAAGTATAGGCATTTATATGATATATTGTACCTCTACCACTACGGAGCACTAATTTTTGTGATAAATATAAGTATTTTCTGGAGGTATTTTTCCAACCCGGAAGACAAAACACTTGGATTCAGTTAACTCCGCCCCCTCTCTCCGCTCATACAACTTTAGCAGTAGTAGAAATATATATATCACAGCAAAAAGTGAAGTTATTTCATGATGCTGTTATAAGGAGTTAACATGTGCAACACAGCTTCATGGCTAAATGGCTAACACACACGCTAACATGCATTTTGATCGACTCACCACTCTGATGTTTCCATTATGGGATTTGCGCTGGTTATAAAAGTTAATCCACTTTGATTCTGGCCAAGGTTCATTAGCATCCATCAGCGACAGGCACAGACAAACACTATTGTGGCTGATAGTCGCTGAATCCCGGAGGGAAAGTCCAACTTCTATGGCCTCTTCTTTGGGAAGGTTGAATAAAGTCCAGTCCTCGCAGCCAAACGCGGTTTTCTCCGTGACATTATCGTGAGCTAAGAAAAAAGAACAGGTGTCCAGACTCTAGAGTAGGTTAGAAAAAGCTCCCTCTTCACAAACTTTCGGTGCAACATGACATGACATCTGTTCAGACCGTTCGGACGCTCAGGGGGAGCGTTTGTTTTCGGTACAGGGGCAGCGCAGCGTCAGGCACTTCCTCTTTTTTTTTTTTTTTTTTTTTTTCTTACGACAGAAATAATGAAAAAAGCAGTTTTACAAATGAAAATCAGGCCGTACGGCATTAGATTACAGACGTCGAGCACTTCCGTTCCGCTGTGACGACACAACTGAACATGCCAGTCGTTCACCAGGAGAGGGCGGATCAGCTGCTCAGAGAGCAGGATTCAGGAGGATTACTGAGAACTGCGTGAATGAAGCCAAAAACCACTCTGGGGGTGTTTTTGATCAGGAAATAGCATAACAACATGGTTAAAAGCTCCAAAAAGTCGATTTTGCATTAAATAGGACCTTTAAGACGCTCAATGTCGCCCTCCAGGTGAGTAATTCGTTTAGCATGTTTGTGTTCCTTGGGAGTGTTGGACGAATGCTTGTTAGCAACGGCTAGTTGGCTAAAAAAGTGTTTAAAAAGCTCACATACCAAAACACCTGGCATACGAAGTCCAAAAAATACAGGTTGTTTGGAGAAAGAGGGGAGACCTGAGTCCGCAAAGTTCTCCAGTTCCTCAGCCTGGGAGTCTTCTAATGGTTATTCTAACTGTAGTGTGAGATATGCTTTTGTTGGTGCAGAAGGAGCTGTCTGACATGTTCAGGTGTGGAATATCTAACCAGGAGCTTTGGTATAAACTAAAACCAAGTGTGACAGAACAATGGATAATTAATACTATGTAAAGTGCTGTTAATCTATTCACTCAGGCCGCCTTTAATTGGTTAAGTAGGAACAAACATGTTTTAAAGATTTGAAAATAAATATATATACAGCCTAGATTTTAAAAGCTACAATTAATGAACTTAGAAACCTCAAAGAATAACTTAATCTTGAAATGTTGCTAAATGGCGATCAGCCGTTCATAGTAAACAAGAGCTACAGTTAAAATTTTAGTCAGAAATGTGATCATCAGAAAACTTAATTGAAACAAGAAATATATAGTTAAATTGATCTAATTGGAACATGTGTAAAAAAATAAATAAACCTAATTCCCAGGATTTTCCACAAAAATAAGAACTTTGCCACTTTGCCAATGGCACATAGGTGAAGTGGGACAATGATAACATCTCTTATGCTGCGTTTACACATAAGCACGATGCGTTACGAATGGCATTTTCCCGTCATTCGTGACGTTTGTGACGTGACTTAACGCATCTCAATGGGATTCTTAACAGAACGCATCAACTTGGGACGTTCGTGGAGAAAGTTTTTGTCTGTCAAAAAATCTTCCACGGATGTCACGAATCACCCTCTGTTCGTGGAGTTCACAACGGAGCGTTTCCTTTCGTGAGGAGTAGGGGCGCTTCGTAATTCAGCGTGAGAGCATTCGTAGAGCAGAATCACCGTTTTCACGCTCAAAATTGACCCACGCTACGCCGAAAAGTAAATGTTGGTACCTGCAGTAGCTATGCCAAGGAAAAGTGCTGACGGCCTGACAGCGGCAGAACAAAGTTTTGAAACGGTATTTGGGAAGTGTATTTTCTTGATAACATGGACATACCCGAGGCTAGAGCAGAAAGCAGCGCCACACGGGACGGGACCAGAGGAGCGAGGAGGAGCAAACGAGAATGGGAGCGCTGGTACACACAGAGCCGGTGACTGTGCGGCTGTCGGTCTGGTCCACATTCGCCCAATTCTTGACAGATTTCTGACAGAACGCGACAATTCCCAGTGACCCGTAACAGCCCGCGGGACACCACGCAGCAGCATATTCGTGACCGTGCGTAATAATTCGTGCCATTAATCGTAACGTGTAGTAACAGGTCGCAACAGTTGGTGGCGGCGCGTGAAACCTCTACCCCGAAGCATCAAATTCCACTCACATTCGTGATCCTTGGCCATTTGTAACGCATCGTACTTATGTGTAAACGCAGCATAAAAATAGAAGATAAACATGCAATTTTGAGATGTTTTGTTTGCAGATACATTCCCTTAAATAATGTATTAACAAAAATCTGCATGTCTGTTATAACCGTAAGATCATAAATACACAAATGAGATGTGCCCTCCACTTTTTTACTAATTGGTAGTAGATAATGGCTTGCCACGCCATATGAAGTGAAGTGACATCCACAGAACCATTATTTTCTTATCCTGCACATTCTAATTAATGGGTGCGCATGTATTTTTAGTAATAAAATATGACACATTCAAAAAGAATCATTATTAAAGTTAAGTGTCCCACTTTACCCATATTCACCCTGCTAGATACTGTTAACTAGGGGTGTTGAAAAATATCGATCCGCCGATATATCACGATATTACGTCGCGCGATTCTCGTATCGATAAAAAAGTGCCCGTATTGATATTTAAACGTGTATTTTTGGGGAAATATTCCTTACAGAGTCTCTTTTTGGTCCTGCACTTTTACTCCCACCCACTAGATGGCAGCACAGCCCGCTTGAGTAAGACTAGAATCTAGTGAGAGTTAGAGAAACACAGGAAGAGCTATGAGAGGCTCCGGGGCTCTTTTAAAACTCTACATTCGACCTCACTGTGGCTTTTACAGCAAAGACAGAGACCTGGATTATTACGAGAGCCACCAGCTGTGCAGATGTTGCTGAATGTGTCATCGCTGCGTTCGGAGAGGATTTATCTTCGTAGCACTAGCATGGATTTATCTTCGTAGCATTTTATTACGGAATTAAACGAAGCCTAGGAGAAACTAAACACAGCATGCTCATGTCAAACCCGTGTCTCGCCACTGCAGTTACGACACAGGTTTAAAAAGAGCCTGCTGTATTTAGTTTCCCCTCTGCTTCGTTTGTGTGCTACTGCTAACACAACAAGATTTGGAAGAGATGAGCGCCATCGTCACGGTGATGCCCGTGTTGTCATTATGTCCCTGATCTACAAGTGACACCCACTGTGGAGCAGATAAGATTTTAAATGCCCCGTCTGAGTTATTGTATATTTTAATGGATTAAACCCATAATAATTATTACTGATCGCTAAGGACTCCCAACTATAGGAATACTAGAAAACGTTCATCCCCACTAATTGGTTTCATTACTAGGTTTCCAAGAAATCTGTTTTCCGTTCAAAGTTACATAATCACCATAAACACACAGTCACAAGCACATTAGTGAAATGTATTTATGTCATAAGATAGATAGATCAAATGTATGTGATACAAATCTAATGAAGGTGGACTAGTTTACTGAATAGTTGTTTCCAAAGTAGTAAAAAAATCGCAATAATCGTCTAATACTTCAATATATATCGTATCGGGATGTCTCGGGATACGTATCGTACCGCCTGAGTACACGCCCCTACTGTTAACTCTCAGGCATAAAACCGACAGTCAACCTCTGCTCTGAAAGTGCATCATCACGTCCTAAAATACCACACAAGCTGCAATAATCACACAATATCATGTAACCCAACATGCTTCAGTTAGAAATCAAAGTTTTACAAAGAAAAAATAGGGGAGGGGGAATGCTAATAAATGTACAGAAGATAAATATTGAGCCCAGATGTGTATCGTTTATCTGTTATTTACTGAACGACACGTCTATACAGTATTTATCGTGACAGCCCTGTGGAACAGACACACACACCTACACACACAGCAGCAGCTTACATAAAAGGACGAGGGCCCCACATGTAACTCTGGGGGCCCCCTGGACAGATTTCACAATGGGTGAAGTTTGGCGCATACCAAACACACCGGACGCTGCAAAACTGTTTTGAGGCAAAATATCGATATCAGAAAGAAAAGCTGGGACATCCGTCAGCACACAGGCTACTGAGTGACTTACTAGTAATAGAGCTTTTTATTTATTTTTTTATGTTTCACTAAAGACATTAATGACTTACTCACTAGGCGTCTCGAACAAAACAGTAAACAATCTATCCCCGAGCGGCTTCCCGTACTTTCTCACAAAGCACACTCTTCACTCTTCATCACGATTAAAGACACGTGAAGAAAAGAGTAGGTTGCAGAGCAGTTTGGACAACTTTCCCCTGGGGATGCACTGTTTGACCATAATGCAGTTTGCGACCTCGGTCTGGCCGTATGTCAGATCAAATATAAATATCACGCCTTACTCCGGGAGGGGCCTGCACGTTATGGATCACTGACAACAACATGCACGCGAACCCACAGCCCTTTTGCTTCACCTTCGGCTGATAACGCTGCAAAGGGGAGAGCGGCTGCGGGAGGAGGAGGAGTCAGGGGCAAAACGCCGTAAACACAGGCGATCCCGGGACGTAAACGCGTCGTACCGGGCCGGGGCAGAGAGACGTGTCCTGCAGCTACAGCGTGCACTCGTCTCGCGCGTGTTACGGCTCACCTGCAGAGGTTTGTGTGAAGAGATTCCACCAAAACACCGCAGGCATCTCCACCATGACGGAACCAGCTCCTCTTCCGCTCCACGGGCCGTCTCTGCTGCTCGCGCACGCACGCGGAGCGCCCCCACATGGACGGGAGGTGATTGGCATGACTTTTTTTTGGGGTAGAGTTGAATCAGATTAAAATTGTGGAGCAGTGTGTATTCTATAGCCATGTTTGCACATAGATCTATCCTGGCCTGAGTAAAAGATGTGTGGGTGAGTGGTAGTCGTAGGGGCTGATGGCGCAGAGTGGCAGCTTCGCTTACCCCAGGGCAGCTGTGGCTACAATCATAGTTTACCACCAGAGGTTATAGGGATGCACGATATAATCAGCGCCGATAATTATCTGCAATTATCGGCCTTTTTGACGCCGTCACCGATAAGCCGATATGTCTGTGTAAGTTCTCAGTCGTACAGGAGTTGTCCATCTTCAATGAAGGTACTTGATTCATCTTCTGTACTCAGTAGTTGAACTTCAACTACTGAGCAGTGGCGGCTGGTCCATTATGTACCCTTTAATACAGTTTTAATGCTCAGCAACTTCAAATCGCGCTTTATTCCTCCTCTGCCTCTCGTGCCGCGGCGCGCTGGTGTGTGGCGTGATCAATGAAGGGCAAGTGGTACAGCCCACCTCTGTAAGAGGCGGGAGTAAAGTAAACTTTTATGTACGAACCAGCGCGACATGACTGGATTATTAGGGGGAATGGAAACGAAAGGGCAGATCGGGAGAGGATTGGTTGAAACCGCCCGGACAAAGTCAGCGAAAAGAAGTCCGTAACTTTAGCGGTTCTGTTTGTCGCGATATAAAATGGTCTTAAAATTACTATTACTCAGATGTCTGAGCTGGGCCTAGAGCAGTGAGATGAGGAGACAGAAGGGAGAGGAGGAGAGAGAAGGGTGAGGAGGAGAGAGAAGGGTGAGGAGGAGAAAGAAGGGTGTTGAGGAGAGAGAAGGGTGAGGAGGAGAGAGAAGGGTGTTGAGGAGAAAGAAGGGAGAGGAGGAGAGAGGAGGGAGAGGAGGAGAGAGAAGGGTGAGGAGGAGAGAGAAGGGTGAGGAGGAGAGAGAAGGGAGAGGAGGAGAGAGGAGGGAGAGGAGGAGAGAGAAGGGTGAGGAGGAGAGAGAAGGGTGTTGAGGAGAGAGAAGGGAGAGGAGGAGAGAGAAGGGTGAGGAGGAGAGAGAAGGGTGAGGAGGAGAGAGAAGGGAGAGGAGGAGAGAGAAGGGTGTTGAGGAGAGAGAAGGGTGAGGAGGAGAGAGAAGGGTGTTGAGGAGAGAGAAGGGTGAGGAGGAGAGAGAAGGGAGAGGAGGAGAGAGAAGGGTGTTGAGGAGAGAGAAGGGAGAGGAGGAGAGAGAAGGGTGAGGAGGAGAGAGAAGGGAGAGGAGGAGAGAGAAGGGTGAGGAGGAGAAAGAAGGGTGAGGAGGAGAGAGAAGGGAGAGGAGGAGAGAGAAGGGTGTTGAGGAGAGAGAAGGGAGAGGAGGAGAGAGAAGGGTGAGGAGGAGAGAGAAGGGTGAGGAGGAGAGAGAAGGGAGAGGAGGAGAGAGAAGGGTGAGGAGGAGAGAGAAGGGAGAGGAGGAGAGAGAAGGGTGAGGAGGAGAGAGAAGGGAGAGGAGGAGAGAGAAGGGTGAGGAGGAGAGAGAAGGGAGAGGAGGAGAGAGAAGAGAGAGGAGGAGAAAGAAAGGTGAGGTGGAGAGAGAAGGGTGAGGAGGAGAGAGAAGGGTGTTGAGGAGAGAGAAGGGAGAGGAGGAGAGAGAAGGGAGAGGAGGAGAGAGAAGGGTGAGGAGGAGAAAGAAGGGTGAGGAGGAGAGAGAAGAGAGAGGAGGAGAGAGAAGGGAGAGGAGGAGAGAGAAGGGTGAGGAGGAGAGAGAAGGGTGAGGAGGAGAGAGAAGGGAGAGGAGGAGGAGAGAGAAGGGTGAGGAGGAGAGAGAAGGGAGAGGAGGAGAGAGAAGGGAGAGGAGGAGAGAGAAGGGTGAGGAGGAGAGAGAAGGGTGAGGAGGAGAAGGACAGGTGTTGAGGAGAGAGAAGGGTGAGGAGGAGAGAGAAGGGTGAGGAGGAGAGAGAAGGGTGAGGAGGAGAAAGAAAGGTGTTGAGGAGAGAGAAGGGTGTTGAGTTGAGAGAAGGGTGAGGAGGAGAGAGAAGGGAGAGGAGGAGAGAGAAGGGAGAGGAGGAGAGAGAAGGTTGAGGAGGAGAGAGAAGGGAGAGGAGGAGAGAGAAGGGTGTTGAGGAGAGAGAAGGGTGAGGAGGAGAGAGAAGGGTGTTGAGGAGAGAGAAGGGTGAGGAGGAGAGAGAAGGGTGAGGAGGAGAAGGACAGGTGTTGAGGAGAGAGAAGGGTGAGGAGGAGAGAGAAGGGTGAGGAGGAGAGAGAAGGGTGTTGAGGAGAGAGAAGGGTGAGGAGGAGAGAGAAGGGTGTTGAGGAGAGAGAAGGGTGAGGAGGAGAGAGAAGGGTGAGGAGGAGAAGGACAGGTGTTGAGGAGAGAGAAGGGTGAGGAGGAGAGAGAAGGGTGAGGAGGAGAAAGAAAGGTGTTGAGGAGAGAGAAAGGTGAGGAGGAGAGAGAAGGGTGTTGAGGAGAGAGAAGGGAGAGGAGGAGAGAGAAGGGTGAGGAGGAGAGAGAAGGGAGAGGAGGAGAGAGAAGGGTGAGGAGGAGAAAGAAGGGTGAGGAGGAGAGAGAAGAGAGAGGAGGAGAGAGAAGGGAGAGGAGGAGAGAGAAGGGTGAGGAGGAGAGAGAAGGGTGAGGAGGAGAGAGAAGGGAGAGGAGGAGGAGAGAGAAGGGTGAGGAGGAGAGAGAAGGGAGAGGAGGAGAGAGAAGGGAGAGGAGGAGAGAGAAGGGAGAGGAGGAGAGAGAAGGGTGAGGAGGAGAGAGAAGGGTGAGGAGGAGAAGGACAGGTGTTGAGGAGAGAGAAGGGTGAGGAGGAGAGAGAAGCGTGAGGAGGAGAGAGAAGGGTGAGGAGGAGAAAGAAAGGTGTTGAGGAGAGAGAAGGGTGTTGAGTTGAGAGAAGGGTGAGGAGGAGAGAGAAGGGAGAGGAGGAGAGAGAAGGGAGAGGAGGAGAGAGAAGGTTGAGGAGGAGAGAGAAGGGAGAGGAGGAGAGAGAAGGGTGTTGAGGAGAGAGAAGGGTGAGGAGGAGAGAGAAGGGTGTTGAGGAGAGAGAAGGGTGAGGAGGAGAGAGAAGGGTGAGGAGGAGAAGGACAGGTGTTGAGGAGAGAGAAGGGTGAGGAGGAGAGAGAAGGGAGAGGAGGAGAGAGAAGGGTGAGGAGGAGAGAGAAGGGAGAGGAGGAGAGAGAAGGGTGAGGAGGAGAAAGAAGGGTGAGGAGGAGAGAGAAGAGAGAGGAGGAGAGAGAAGGGAGAGGAGGAGAGAGAAGGGTGAGGAGGAGAGAGAAGGGTGAGGAGGAGAGAGAAGGGAGAGGAGGAGGAGAGAGAAGGGTGAGGAGGAGAGAGAAGGGAGAGGAGGAGAGAGAAGGGAGAGGAGGAGAGAGAAGGGTGAGGAGGAGAGAGAAGGGTGAGGAGGAGAAGGACAGGTGTTGAGGAGAGAGAAGGGTGAGGAGGAGAGAGAAGGGTGAGGAGGAGAGAGAAGGGTGAGGAGGAGAAAGAAAGGTGTTGAGGAGAGAGAAGGGTGTTGAGTTGAGAGAAGGGTGAGGAGGAGAGAGAAGGGAGAGGAGGAGAGAGAAGGGAGAGGAGGAGAGAGAAGGTTGAGGAGGAGAGAGAAGGGAGAGGAGGAGAGAGAAGGGTGTTGAGGAGAGAGAAGGGTGTTGAGGAGAGAGAAGGGTGAGGAGGAGAGAGAAGGGTGTTGAGGAGAGAGAAGGGTGAGGAGGAGAGAGAAGGGTGAGGAGGAGAAGGACAGGTGTTGAGGAGAGAGAAGGGTGAGGAGGAGAGAGAAGGGTGAGGAGGAGAGAGAAGGGTGAGGAGGAGAGAGAAGGGTGTTGAGGAGAGAGAAGGGTGAGGAGGAGAGAGAAGGGTGAGGAGGAGAAAGAAAGGTGTTGAGGAGAGAGAAAGGTGAGGAGGAGAGAGAAGGGTGTTGAGGAGAGAGAAGGGAGAGGAGGAGAGAGAAGGGTGAGGAGGAGAGAGAAGGGAGAGGAGGAGAGAGAAGGGTGAGGAGGAGAAAGAAGGGTGAGGAGGAGAGAGAAGAGAGAGGAGGAGAGAGAAGGGAGAGGAGGAGAGAGAAGGGTGAGGAGGAGAGAGAAGGGTGAGGAGGAGAGAGAAGGGAGAGGAGGAGGAGAGAGAAGGGTGAGGAGGAGAGAGAAGGGAGAGGAGGAGAGAGAAGGGAGAGGAGGAGAGAGAAGGGAGAGGAGGAGAGAGAAGGGTGAGGAGGAGAAGGACAGGTGTTGAGGAGAGAGAAGGGTGAGGAGGAGAGAGAAGCGTGAGGAGGAGAGAGAAGGGTGAGGAGGAGAAAGAAAGGTGTTGAGGAGAGAGAAGGGTGTTGAGTTGAGAGAAGGGTGAGGAGGAGAGAGAAGGTTGAGGAGGAGAGAGAAGGGAGAGGAGGAGAGAGAAGGGTGTTGAGGAGAGAGAAGGGTGAGGAGGAGAGAGAAGGGTGTTGAGGAGAGAGAAGGGTGAGGAGGAGAGAGAAGGGTGAGGAGGAGAAGGACAGGTGTTGAGGAGAGAGAAGGGTGAGGAGGAGAGAGAAGGGTGAGGAGGAGAGAGAAGGGTGAGGAGGAGAGAGAAGGGTGTTGAGGAGAGAGAAGGGTGAGGAGGAGAGAGAAGGGTGTTGAGGAGAGAGAAGGGTGAGGAGGAGAGAGAAGGGTGAGGAGGAGAAGGACAGGTGTTGAGGAGAGAGAAGGGTGAGGAGGAGAGAGAAGGGTGAGGAGGAGAAAGAAGGGTGAGGAGGAGAAAGAAAGGTGTTGAGGAAAGAGAAAGGTGAGGAGGAGAGAAATGTATACCAACAGATGTTATTCAGTGCAGAAACTTAATGTTGAACCTTTTTTTCTAAAAAATGCATATTACTTTCACTGTGAGCCCAAAACCGGGACCAGTGAAATTAACACATGTCACTCTCACGTTCTTCTTCACAGACGAGACTCAAAAAACATGTAAAGCAAAGTCTCTTTTCCTTAAAAAAATCAATCTTCTCATTATGTTTCAGGATTGTAAACTCAGGACAATAACTTAACTGGGGTTTGAATGTCACTAAATATGGATCAGAGATGATTTTCAGTTGATGTTCAACAAAAATTACAACGTCAGTGAAATTTGTGATTTAGTTCTTCTGTATTTTGCCTCTGTCTTTTCTGCTATAGAAAGGTTTTTGGCTCCACCCGTGAGTAACACTTCCAGCGATCACCAGCTTTTAGGGGGGGGGGGGGGGGGTGATAGCCCCCCTATCACCACCTAAATTTACATTAAAAAAAAGGTAGGTCCCGCCCCTTTTTCGAAGGAGGGGGGTCATAGCCCACAATACATATACCCTATATACTACTCTCTTGGATTGAACCCATCTCTAAGTCTTATATTAAAATATACTTTGCAGGTGTTTTGGATTCATTAGCTGATGACACTTTGAGCAACACTATTGTCCCGTTTCACAATGAAGTTTGAATTTGGGGTTTTTACAAGCTGAGAGCCAACATCATCAACATTAGAACAAACAAAGGCTTGCCATGTGTCACTTTGCATGTAATGAGTCTATATCATATATTAGTTTCACATTTTAAGTTGAATTACAGAAATAAATGAACTTTTGAAAGTTTTTTTTTTACCTGTATATTTTGGGCATTTAATTTAGTTGCATTTACCTTTTCTTTCCCAACTCCAAATCACAAATCTGTGCTGTTTTGAACTGAAAGTAGCCTATATTAAAAACAATAATGTCTTTTTGTGGGAACCCCAGATATAGTCCAAACAATCACTCATTTCAAACACGATTGTTTTTATCATGCCGTTATCAAAGAACTGTTTGCCTTTTCTGAATAAAAATATCCAAACTTACAATAAATTGGACTGATTTGTAACCTTTTGAAAAGCGGGTATGTAAATAAAATGTTGTACCATAATGAAAAGAGGCTACAACTGCACTGCCAAATAATTTAATTCAATATTTCCCCTCTCCCACGTGATTCCTGATTTGCTGATTAGCCGATTCGGACATGAACGTCAGATCAAGGTGGTAATATCTGCTCTCGCCGCTGGGTGGCGGTGTTGCTCCTTCCACACGTGTTTAAGGTTTTCTCAATCGCTATGATGCATGTTTTTGAAACCTGCACCTCATTTGCATTTCACTCGGTTGTCAGACTATTTAGAACATATTTTTGTTTGTGTTTTTTTTTTTTTTTTTTTTGCTTTACATCACTTTCAGACTATTTTCTTTCCTTCATCTGTCTGAATCCAAAATCTCCACCAGTGCTCACAGTCACTGAAGTGCCTATGAGCGACATCTCTCTCTTTTGTAAAATAACTGAAGCGTTTTTGAGGTGAAACTTAATTTGGAGGTGATCGTATCTGTGAGGATGAAACTCAGTTTGAGAATACTGTGTGAGCTGTTTTGGAAATGTTGCTTCAGTTGGGAGAAATGTGTGAGAGCGATGGAGAAAAACTGGCCTGTTCCATATTGGACACAGCCCCATTTGCTCCTGCCTATTGTCTACCTCCTCCCTCTCCCACCTCCTTCCTTTTCTCTCCCCTCTCTTCTCTCTCCTTCCTCCTGTCTCCCCTCACCTCACTCCTCTCACTCCTCTCTCTCTTCACTCCTCATTCTCCTTCCTCCTCTCTCTTCTTTCTCCTTCCTCCTTCCTCCTCTCTCTCCTCACTCCTCTCAGTCCTTCCTCCCCTCTCCTCTTTCTCCCTCCTCTCTCCCCTCTCACCTTCCTCCTCTCTTCTCTTTCTTCTTCCTCCTCTCTCCCCTGTTTCCTGCCTCCTCTCTCCTCTCTCTCCTTCCTCCCCTCTCCTCTTCCTCCTTCCTCCCCTCTCTCCTTCCTCCTCTCTCCCCTCTCTCCACACTCCTCTCTCCTTGTCTCCTGCATGTGTCCTTGCTGGCAAGACACAGAGCAGATAAGCCCAGATGAGCGCGGCTGATATCGATCGTGCCTGACCCGTCGCCGTAGCGGAGGTATTTATTTCACAATGCCAGGGGCACAGGAGCAAGGAGAGCATGGGCGTGGGATATCAAGTCTGATCGACATTTAAAAACCTCATTCTTGTTTGGGACGCAGTGATTCTCTTTGCCATATAGAACGTACCACGTAGATAATGGACTCTGGCGCTTAGATGAAAGGCAGGTGATGAAAATAATGTTTATGTAAATTCTGTATATTCAATAATGATTTGTAAACAGGCTTTGACACCATGTAAATGTGGTTAATGGATTGACAACAGCCGCTAACGCCTTCATAATTCACAATTTCTGACGGCTAATGCTAAGTAGCTGGCTTGCTAACTGTATACTGGGCTGGAACCAAAGTTATTTATTAAAACTCTAGATTGGACATGAGGCTCGTTGACGTGGCAAACTTGTGACTGGCCGGTGAGGCTAACCTCCGTAGCAACCGACGCTAAACCCAGGAGCGACATTTTCATTGATCCAACGCGAGAATGTGAGATTTACTCATCGTTTGTGATCGGTTTATTACTTTGCTTTTTATTTGTGTTGGATTGTTTTGTTTGTGTTGTGTGTCTTCATATGGGCCTCCATCCATCCATCCATCTTCTCCCACTTGTCCGTTGCCGGGTCGTGGGGGCCGTTGGAGCTGCCCAAGTCACATAGCACCAGTCTCTTATGGCTCCTGCCCACGCCCCAAATAGTGGGCTTACAGGACGGCACAAAGCGGCCCGGACCTCAAGAGGCTACGGTCCTTTTCCTGTTGACGAGAGGTTGGCAAGCCTTAAGAATATAGGCAGTTCTTAAGGTAAACCAGACGACAGGAGCCCTGAGGCCCTCCGTCCGTCAGAGCTGGTTCTGTGGTTGGTGTTGAAGCCACAAATCGCTCCGCATTTACATAGAGTTGGATTCAATGCAGCTTTATGCACACACTGTCACCGCTCGGGTCGACCATACGGCGCCGCTCTCCTGTGTATTTGAGGCCGTCGCTTTCCACAGGGCAGGCGGACAGATTAAAAAAAAATTTAAAAAATGATGCTGGACGGCAGGGAAAGTCATGTCTCTGATTCAATTCATGAAATCCCTTTAGTAGACATCACTATCCTTAAAAGGAACAGGCCTTAGACCAGTTGATACGTACCTGTCTGGTCTTTGTGCCCGAGGAGGAGCTTGGTCGCTTCCAACTTCAACCCCGTTTGGAGCCATAGGAATATGCTGGGAGAGGCCAAATGCTGACAACATCTTTGGTCTTTGTGCGTGACTGAGGGCACGCACAAAGACCAGACAGGTACGCTTCAACTCATCCGAGCTCCGATAAGAACATATCTCAGTGTGGAAAAAAGGTGGCCTGTTCCTTTAAACCAGTGTTTCTCAAACTTTGTCAGCCCAAGGACCACTTTATCTTACAATTTTTTTCTGAGGACCACCTAACTGTTTCAAGTCAACACAAGTGCAATTCTTATGTTAAATTTTTATATGAATTTCATTTCATTTGAAAAGGGAAATGTGAAATGAGCTGCAGCTTAATATGAACAACAAACATGTGGGTGGAAAAAAAAACAGCTGTAACGGCCATAGCACCTAATGTGTTTCTAAAGAGCCAATAGTTTAAAACGGAGGTTGTGGGTATAGGAAGTCTATGGTTGTAACTATGGTAACAATAAAATACTGAAGAAAAAAAAAGAAATTTCCAATATCACTGAAACTACTGGGATTTTACACATGAAACAAAAACATTACAAAACTAATATTTCTGTGGATTTTACATTTTGAGATTTCCATCAAAAACTCAACATGAATGTTGGCGCTGCTAATCACACATCAGTGTCTGAATGTCTGGGTCTAAAGAGGAGAGTTTCAGTCTCACACTGGAAAACCCAACTTCACAGTTATACAGTATTGGGAAGGGCATGAGCGCTGACTCTGCAAGCTTTGGATGTGAGATGTTATTCTATGAAAATCCGCCGCATATTGACGTCAAACACCTGCTGTAAAGATGGCAGAATGAGTCTTGGCTGCAGACAGTGGACGCGTGTACAGCGGCGGTGAGCGGCGACGCGCGGCAGCAGGCCGGGATTGTTTGACCCCCCCACAACCAGACCCGTCATCAAAGGAGAATTTTATGACCGGCATGGCTGCGGATCGGAAATTAGTAGTAAGCGGACATATTTTATTTTGAAATACACCGGATCTTCCTCTCTCACGAGACCTGACTTCCTGTTTGGCTCGTGTTTTTCGTCAGCTTGATCCGTTGGGGCTCCGGTATCCGGCAAAAATAGACTTCTTGCGGATCCTTTCCGTTGCCGCCGGATGGCCTCGGTAGCCGGAGCCGGACTTCGCGGAGCAGTGTGAGTGTGGCTACATTGGTTTGAATGACTTTCTAAGTTGGCGGACGCCGTACCGGAGCTGGGGGTTAAAGTGTAATCAAATGATAAGAGTTGGCCAAAACGGCCACGGTACGACGTGCGCTGTGGAGGGGTCGGGGAAAAAAGGGGTTCGCTGACCACTAGGGGGCGATGGCGGACCACTAGTTTAAGACCACACTTGAAGAATTACTGCTTTAGGTTAGGTTAGGGTTACGGCTAGTTTGGATCAGTTCAGCCTGACTATCCTGCCAATCCACAGTCCACAGTTCTCTTGGACCGGTCAAAGCCCCTAAAACGTTACAATGTAAACTATAACTCAAGCTGAGTTGTGTGTGTGTGCGTGTGTGTGTGTGTGTGTGTGTGTGTGTGTGCGTGTGACGTGAGTCGCCCCCAGAGGGTGGTATTGTCAGCAGCGGGGCACGAGGGCTAAAAAGAAGTGGCGCCCACAGGCAGTGACCCAGCATCTAACGGGGTTGTATCTTTTTGTCACTGTTTTATATTGTTGTGTTTTTAGCTAATGTTTATGAACACTGTTTGCTAGTGCCCCGTGAACTAACACATTACTAAAGTAACCATCTGAATTTCAAATAAAAGAACAGCACATCTCGGCTCAAAGCTCACGGTAGTAGACCCGTTGTTGACCCGCAGACTGTGTCCATATCCCCTCAGGTATATTATAGATGTTTGTTGATCATGCCTGAAGCAGCTGTCCCGCCCGACGTCCCTTCCGTCCACACACAAAGAGTCTCATCTTTCAAACATGAGCGCGTCCACTGCAGCTGCGCCCGTCTGGGACACTGCCACGAGCCCGGCGCTGAAAAGGCCCACGCTTCACCCAGACACTGAACACTTCTGTTTGTGCCTAATATTGCAGAGTGGAATGTTTGGATCAAGGTGGGCCGCAATGCCAGCTGGAGTTTAGGGAGGCTGGACTCTAATCTAAGGACACAAGTAAAGTGCAAAAGTAGCTTGGGGATATAAAAAAATGTAATAAAATTGCTAAAAAAAAAAAAAAAAACGGTTGCGCTCAGGGCCGTAGCCAGGATTTTAGAAATAGTGAGGACCATATTTATGTTTTAGCCAGGGGGTCCTCAACAGATCCAATCCAGTGCATTTTAGACCAGATTTCATTTTAAACAGTGTTATTACACAGTAATACAAATAACACAGGTTACATTATTTTACATAGTTTTTTTGTTGTTATGTTTTTCAGAAAAAAATTAATTAATTTTAATTGATGTATTGATCTATTTTAAATGTAAATGTCTTTTCTTCATTTTGGTTTTTAAACTTACTAACTCAAATCAAGGGAAGATATAATTATTTCTAGAGAATGTTACTTATTTCTAAAGTATGTTCCAAATGATTGTGCCAGTTGCCAGTAATAAACCTTCTATCCGGCCTCCCCTGAACTGTTCATTGAAGCTGACGAGCAGAAACGGCTGCAGGGGCCCAGAAATACATGAAGACTCATTTTCAAACAGTCTTGTTCACTGATGAGATGGAGTAGTGGATGGTTGGTGAAGGGCCACCATGTCCCAACAAGGCTGTGCCGTCAGCACGGAGGGGGCGGAGTCACGTTTTGGGCCAGAATCATGGGGAGAGAGCTGGTCGGCCCCTTTAAAGAATACTATAAAGCAGCCATTCCTAAAGTCCGGGTCATCGCAGCCCCCTTATCAATCCGAAAATCCTTCAGGCCCCCCCTAATTTGAATAATCTACTCTATTTAAAGGAATTGGTCATTATTTTACAGCCAACATTAGATTTTAAATCACAATTAGTACTAGGCTAAAAACTGTCTTAAGTGCAGTACATTTGAGCAAATACATATAAATATCCTTTCAAAATCCAATTAGTCTATTGCACTTCATTTATAGAAAAGTTTTGGGGGCCCCCACTGCAGTGCCTCTGAGGCCCCCAAGGGGGCCTCGGACCCCACTTTGGGAACCACTGCTGTAAAGAATACCTCTGCATCATTGGCTGCTATTGGGCATAAAAGGAGAGAAACTCATGATGTGGACCCCCTCCTCCCCTGACCTCAACCCTATCGAGAACCTTTGGAGCCTCAAGCAAAACATCTATGGAGGGTGGGAGGCAGTTTTCACCCAAACAGCAGCTCTGGGAGGCTATTCTGACATCCTGCAAAGAAACCCAAGCAGAAACTCACCAAAAACTCACAAGTTTACTGGATTTAAGAATGTTGAAGCTGCTATCACATAAGAGGTCCTATGTGCAAATGTAACTTGACCTGTTAAGATGTTTTTGGTTGAAATAGCTTTTGATTTTAGTATGACCTCCTAATGCTGCAAATTCAACAAATGATCATTTTCAGTTCTTTATTACATTTAAATGTTTTTGAAACTATGAGTTGCATAATAATTTAGAACAGATTGAGTTTTTTTGTTACTATATTTGTTTTTTAATAAAATACTGTCAACACTGGGAGGTGTTTTCAATCACATTCAAATGATCCAGTTAAACAGTTAAAGACTTGATTATGCTGACTGTCATTTGAGTTGACTTCCTTTGTGTAATCATTTGGAGCCTAATGAAGGGAACATCTCATCCCCAGCTTTCTTTCAGGTGGGGGTTGAGTGGTTAGGCGTTTGGACAGTTTTTCATCTTTGAAAATGTACAAAATGGTCCGTGACTCAAATACTGCAAACGATCACTGTTCACGTAATCCCTTTAATTTTCTTCGACACGCTGCCCGCGTTGAAGCAATTTGGTGCTTTTCTTTTTTTCCGGACATTGAGATATCTTTGCAGAGACACACAACCTGCCTGTAATTTTGCCCCGATTGAGCCTGTCCATTTCCCCTCATTTCCCTCTCTCTGTAACCATGTGCAGGTTATTCCGTGCTCCTCTCTCGATCACATGATCACCTGTTCACCTCAAGAGCCCCATTTCCATTTCCCGCCGTGCAACCAGCTGCCACGACACACCGCTCTCTCCACCGTCCCGCCACTCTCTCTGGCTGTGTCCGAATGCCCCCGCACTATTTCCCGTTTTCTCACAGAAGGCCAATGTCCAGCGAGGAAAGGCCTATATATATATATATATATATATATATATATATATATATATATATATATATATATATATATAGGACGAGCGGTTTAGCATTTGTATAATAATATTACAGCCAAAATAAACTAACATAAATATTGACAACGCCACCGGAGAGAAGGCTCCGGACCTTAAAGCACGCAGGTTCGTTTATGATTGACACAGGTAGAGTCCATACTTAGCACAAATATAAGTTTTATTTATTTGAAATAATGTCTACTATGAGCCCAGCTGTCAAATCTGGTTACCCCACTTTTCTTTGCATTTTACTGCAGTTTAACAAAAAAAACAAAAACAACAAAGTCGCTTTTAATAAAGCAGAGAAATAGCGAAATGCGCGTCCCCCTGTCCCCTGCTAAGCTGAGGCGGGGGGGGGGGGGGGGGGGGGCGGATCTAGGCACCTGTCGCCCTGAGCCTTTCTTTGGATTCATGGATAAAATACAGCCTTCAAAAAAGGCTACGAGCACAGAAGATATGACGCTCAGTCTTCGGCCACTGGTTCAGCAGCATTATGGGCGAACTCCTGGAAGTAGGTTACAGCCTACGCTGCAATGAAGCACATGACACGAACACGGACCACAATCACGAGCGATCGAAATGCACCCGCAGCCTGTATCTGTAGAAATGAGACTCGGACACAGCGCGGAAGAAGTTCTACAGGCCGCTACCCGTAAAGTCAGACCCAAGCCAGTGAGCCGGGAGCGAGCGGCCCGGGAGAACTCTGACAATGTTCAAATCCAGGCTGAAAACAGCTCTTTTTACCCGAGCAGATGAAAACTGAAAGTATTTTATCTGCACTTGATGTAATTGATTAATTTTCATGTTGATGTTTTATTGATTTTATCTGTTTCTTTTGAATTGCCTTGTGTATGAATTGTGCTCTACAAAATAAACTTGCCGTGTCTCCTGACGTGTTCCCCCGAGGCATCAAAGGATGGGTCAAATGCAGAGGGCACATTTCCCTACATGGGACAATAAAGTATACCTTAATCTTAACATTAACCTATGCTGCAAAGCATAGTATATTAATAGACTTTAGATTGACGCTCGTTGACGCGGCAAACGTGACGGCCATCTTGTGACTGGCCGGTGAGGCTAACCCCCATAGCAACCAGAGCAAAACCAGGAGCAACATTTCTTCTTCTACTCATTGTTTGTGATTGGTTTAATACTTCTAAGTCTCCTATCTCAGTCAGGATCTGCTCGTTTCTTTGAAACATTGAGTTTGAATTAGCTTTGTGTTCTCCATTCATTCCCAGGTTTCAGTGGTTAGCACTCGCTGTCACTGTCCCGTGTTCAATAAATACTGGTCATGTCGTGTTCACAAGTACAGAAATGCTGTTTTAAAGAAAGAAACAAACGTTATATGCCATGTCCCATCGGGAGTTTTATTAAAGACCTTTTGTCTACAGCCTTCAGTTTAGCAGTTAGTGAGGATGACACACATGCGCTCTGTTTGTGCACGCATGACTCGGACCGCAGAGCTTTTAAATAAAAAAACACCGTCACTTTAGTACGATGCATATTTTAGTGCTGCATTGTGCCACCCCCCCAGTCACTCATCCAGCCCGCGATTCGGACTCGCCGCTCATTAGTTCCTCCCCACCCATCCATCTATCTTATCGTACCTATATCCCTCTCTCCCTCCCCTCCTCGTCAAGCTCATTGGTATGGGCGGGCGAGGCCGTACGATTGGCTCCCGCAGGTTAATCGTTCCGGGGCTAATTACAGAGCGTAACGAGATAAGAGGAGAGCGAGCGAGAGAGGGGGGGGCGGGTGTCAGCGAGAGGGCAGCGCGCCGCTCACGTACACTACTGCACATGAGTGGATCACAGGGGCCCCTAATGTCTGCATCTTTGGCGCTCAAACACACGGATCACGGCGCACCGGGGAGTCGGGAGGGACCGGGCGGCTGCAGAAATGGCCTTTTTTAAATGAACAGGGGCGTGCAAAATGCCATAGATGCTGTAAAGGGAAAGGCATTTGAGCTTGAGAGAGATGCTATAGGCCCCACATGTTAAATGCATTATTAAAGTACCGATATTATGCATTATTAAGCTGGATGTAATGACTCTTGGACCCCCTCATTGGTATCTCAAGTTGTGGTTGTGTAAGTCTCTTTTCTCTCATTGCCTCTGCAGCTTTTGTGTTGTTATTGTTTAGTTTCAAGGGGTATCCACATGCTTATCAATATATTTATTTTTATCTCCACAAATGCTGAAAAAACGTGTGAGACAACCTCATCCACAGCTGCGTTCCCTTACCTTGGCGGCGCTGGTGGGCCAATCAGCCACGGCCCTCATCTTAGCGGGATCTGCTTTAATCTGCCCCTCTTCAATAACAAAACTGAGGAAACCAACAGAATGTACATGAAGCTCACATTTCTCAGCCTTGACATGAAGTCTGTTCTCTAACACGAAGACAAAACGCTTATATTTTCAGAAACCTTCTTTGTAAGCACAAAGCCAGCTCAGTTAATGTGTGCGTCCACATGGGTCGACTCAGGTCTGTGAAAACGGCGTGATTCATCTGCCAGGCCTGTGTGTGGCGCTGTGACGCTAACACAGATAATAGAACAAGATGTAGAGGGCGCATGCACAGTAAACGTTTGTGGAATGTAAACAGTGAAAATGAAACGGATTCAAGGATTATGATTTACAGAAGAGACGAGGAGGCGAGTTTATTCTTCAGACGTAACAGGAGTAAAGCAGTCCAAAACACAGACTGTTTTTCTACTTGTCACCTTTGGCTCACGGACTCCAGTGGAGCAAAGAGGAGTAAAACCAGCATAGATCCATGAGTAAAACCGTCATAGATCCATGAGTAAAACCATCATAGATCCATGAGTAAAACCGTCATAGATCCATGAGTAAAACCGTCATAGATCCATGAGTAAAACCGTCATAGATCCATGAGTAAAACCGTCATAGATCCATGAGTAAAACCGTCATAGATCCATGAGTAAAACTCATTCTAAGGTCAGTATGGATAACAGACTCCACTCTGGTGTGTGATGTCATCGTTTTAGTGAAAGTTGCGGAAACGTCGTAACAACGGAGTCATGTAAACAGCGTTTTGAGATCTTTCCACTCTGGGACCTAGTTTGGAAAATGTTCGTTTACAGACCCCAAAAACGCCGGACTCGTATGGACGATACACTGGATTGATAAAATATCTTTGCGTTTGGTCCTCAGCTTGACTTCGTATGGACAGGGCCTAAAAGACGTTGAAGCACCAGTCGTACATGCTGGACATGCTCATCGAACGAGCGAGAAAAAAATCAAAATGTCAAAAACAAAGCGATTCAACATATCACAAACATGTCAAACATCATTAGTGAGCGCCTGGAAAATGGCTTGGGCATTAGTTAAACCAAATGGCATAACTCAAACTCAAAATGCCCAAGAGGAGTGTTGAATGCCGTCTTCCACTCATCACCTTCCTCAATGCGGACCAAGTGATAAGCATTCCGGAGATCAATCCATCCATTTTCTTCCACTTGTCCGTTGCCGGGTCGTGGGGGCAGCTGTTGGAGCTGCCCAAATCACATTGCACCAGCCCGTATGGCTCCTCCTGCAGGTGGTGGGTCCAGAGAAGGACGGCCTCATGGTTCTAACTGGGCCTGTTGGTCTCTCATAAGGGGCTTCCGGAGATCAAGCTTCCTGGAGAGAGCTAAAAGCGGAATCAATTAGGGGAAGGGGGTACTTGTTCTTGACTGTTATGTCATTTAGCCCCCCTGTAGTCAATGTAAGGGCGTAGAGTCCGGTCCTTTTTGTCGACAAAAAAGAAACCAGCTCCAACAGGGGAAGAGGAGGCTAGGGAATCAGAAATGTACGTCTCCATGGCCTCCCTCTCAGGCTTGGACAGATTATAGAGTTTACTGGTGGGCAACGGTGCACCTGAGATCAAGTCGATGCTGCAGTCATATGGTCTGTGAGGAGGCAGTGATGAGGCCCGATCCTTAGAGAAAACCTCTTGGAGGTCATGATATTGGCTGATACCAGGGTCAGATCTATGGGCTTGAGGCATGCTTGTGTTAGATGGAATGGCCAGAATGGAGTCAATGATTGTGGCAAAATAAACTCCAATTTACTATGGACAGCTTTAACCAGTCTATATGTGGGTTGTGACGTTTAAGCCAGGGAAGGCCTGAAACTAATGGAGAGGAAGGTGAACTCACGTACAAGGATATGGTCTCTTGATGATTGAGCAGTTTCCCATCTAGGGCATAGACATTCTTAGGCTCAGGGAGAGGCTCAGAGGGAATGTTACACTGGGAAACAAACAAAGAGTCAATACAATTATCAGCGGCTCCGGAATCCACTAGTGCTAGCAGGGGAAAAGAGTCTTTAGAGTTGGACACAGTACCTTCTAACTGGATTCGCCTGGAGGGGGGATCCATGGGAGTGTGGCTCACCAGCGCCCCTCGGCTGGCTGATGAGCCGGGTCTTTTGGCCGAGCTGAACAGTAAGCGACAGTGTCCAGTCTGTCCACAGTACATGCATAGTCCGAGGCTAAAACGGCGCTGACGCTCTTGAGGACTGAGTGTCATCCTGCCCAGCTGCATGGGTTCTTCAGTACTCTGGGTTGAAGTTGCAGGGGCAGAAACAGAAGTGGAGTATGATTCCGGAGGTGGACGAGTTGCAGATGTGGGCTGGCGAGGCTGACTGGTGTAGAGAAGTGGAGGGAGTTGGCTTCTCCTAGCTGCTCACTCCCTACGCCGCTCTGCTAAACGGTTGTCTAAACATATGGCTAAGGAAATAAGTGCCTCAAGAGTGGTGGTCTCATCCCGGGCGGCTAGCTGGTCCTTAATTTCTTCACTCAAACCCCGGAAGAATACTCCCTGCAGGGCCCTTTCATCCCACCCAGTCTCGGCTGCTAGGATACGGAAATCGATGGAGTAGGTGGTAACTGAACCAGCACTCTGACGTAGTGAAAGTAGCCGGCTACTGGCTTCCTTTCCTTGAAGCGGGTGGTCAAACACTCTACGCATCTCAATAGTGAATGAACCCAAAGTATCACAAACTGGAGAATTGCTATTGAACAAAGCTACAGCCCATGCTGAAGCTTTACCCGCGAGCAAACTCATAAAGAAAGCAACCATAGCTTTATCAGTGGGGATGAAAGGTTCACGAGGCAGGGGACGGTGATCATCTGGAGGAGCAGAAGGAGCTTCAACTTGAGCCGGTGGAGGCTTGGCTGCGGCAATGTGAGTAGTAATTTGGTCAAGACGGATAATCAACGCAGAGAAATTGGTATTGAGTTGATGGAGCGAATCCACGATCTCATTAAGAGTCTTTTCATGTTGACCAACACGACTCCCTTGCAAAGCCAAAGCCTGCCTGAATATTTCCATCTCTGCGGGGTCTATTGCGGCCAGATAATTCTGTTAAGGTTTCTAGTAGGACCCCAAAGCGGAGACGGAGGCAGGAAAGCTTTAAGAATTTATTTTCACAAAAATGAATAGTCCGAGGAGTTGGAGGCTGGCTGGGAGCAGACTGGAGCAGACGGAACCAGGACACAGTGAGGCACCGAGGATATCCTGAGCACAGGCGGAAACAGGTAAGTAACATACCGAACATGACGGAATTATCTGGCATCGTGGAGAGGACTGAACAGAGGACATCAAGGACCGGGTGTCCCTCGTTGCTGCAGGTCCCAGCCACGCTCCCGTCAACCACCAGCACTACAGAGAAAACAAGGGGGAGGGGAAACAGAACAAACCCTAACAGCAGCAGCTACTTAACATTTGTTCAAGATACGGCCTGGAGCATGACATTAAATATAATGCAGTGAAAAGTTTGGTCATGATCTGTAGAGCCAAGGAGGATAAAAAGACACCTTTTCCTAAGTTTTATTTGTCTAATGCAATGCTTCATGTTACAAACAAAATAAAATATATTGACAGAAGACTTGTCTAATGATGCTAAAATGTTTGGAAAGCTTTTTCAGCCCTTTGGCCTTTTGGGAATTGTTAACTTCAACGTCTCCAAATATTATCAGAGTTCCATATGTTACACATTGTTGAAAAGCTTGGAGACTACACTCTCATAATGTATGCCCATCTCAAAATGGCCCAAACCCGAGTTGTGTCCCTGGTCCAAAATGGCCCAAAAAATTGAGTTGTGTCCCTGATGAAAACAAATGGTGAATTCCTAAATCATGAAGACTTCTGTACCTGCCTCGTCTCCTACTCCTACTCATCTCCGTGGTCTTCTTTAGTTTTTGAATAAGCCAATTGAAGAAAACAGCCGGTTTTCCTGTGTTGTCGTTGTACACCATAAAATAGTATCGCTACGACGGAGGTTACTTTTTCCCTATTTAACATTACCTTTAATTGACAACACCGCGTATTCAAACTGGAGGAGGAGTTGAGAACCGTCAAAATCTACTCTACGTATAACTAATAAAAATACATACCAGGAATTGATGACACATCAAGGAGTTAAAATTAGGAGTTTTATTCCCTTAACATGTCATCTTAATACAGAATTCTGTCTTCCCCAGTTCCCTATCAAATGTGAGTCTGCCAGCCGCCCTGCCAATGGGCAGACTGACTCTTCCCTGGGGAAGCGCAGTATTTTTACACATTCCATTGTTTACAAGATTTATGAGTCTAAGACCACATGTAGTGTTTTCCCTCGTTTCATTGGTCCCCCCAAAGCTGTCCATTCAGTTCCGCCGTAATTTGACCCTTTCTGTCCAAGTGGCCAGTGGACCGGGTGGGGGTTGCTGTGTCTTTTAATCTTTCCTTGAAACAAAGGACTGGGGAAACCACACCTTACTGCACTGAATGACAACTTTTGGTTAGTTTGCTAAATAGCCAAAGGAACAAAACATCGTATAAAAATATTATATCTCTTCAGACCCCCTTCTGAGCTCCCAGAAAGGAGGTCATCAAAACCATAATATCTTCAAGTTCACAAAAGTACAGCCTGTATCAAAAATCACAGTACAATTTCACATATTATAACACCAAAAAAAAAACATGTTCACTTTATGTAGGGCATACTCAACCAGCCGCTGAGTGGTTTCAAAATCATCTCTCTCTTCCCATGTGTAACTTCCGCTTACTAATCTTTCCAGGCGGAACTTGGCTGGTTTTTATCCCGTGTCAACGGTACATGTCAACTTTTACGTCCCCCTGGGACCGTCTCTGATTGACACAAAAATAAACATTCATGCACACAAAACACAGCAAGCGCAACAACACCGAACAGTGTTGTTTAGATATTATCTCCACCACAATATTCTCCATCACAGCCTTGTCGGGGGTCGTTCCATTCATATTTCAAAGCCTGCCGTACTCTTTCCAAGTACAGGCTGGGACCACCCACCTTCTGGTTTCCCTTGTCCCGAGCTCCGTGTCCCCCTGGGACGCATCACCCATCGTATAGATGCCCCCAGTGGAACCCAGAGCCCTGGAGACCATGCTGCGAATGAGAGGCACAACACAACAAAACAAAACACAACAAAACAAGAGTATTACATTTATAAGAATACCCACCTTTTGAAGGATATGGATCCAGGAACCGGAATTTAACCAATTCAGCCAGGTCCACTGAGGACCCTGGTCTTCTTGAGACGCGAGGAAGTCTTTGAGTTCCTCTACTTTATTTTTAATGGCTGTCCAATTGCCAGTGTCGTTGGGAATATATGTACAGCAGTGGTCAAGGCCAACTACTGAGCACATACCACCCTGTTCAGCGTACAGGGCGTCCAACGCCACTCTATTTTGCATAGCCACAACAGCCACTGCCTTAAGTTCTGGACTCCGTTCCATTTGGTCCAAGATGTCGCCTATTACCTCAGTTAGGTCCTCCAGGATCCACCATACCTCATTTAGACGCTGCATGGAGGACGCCACACCGATCATAGGGATCAGCGTGGCGATAAATCCTTTCCCATCTCCGAACAGGGGCTTACGGCCGCCGTCATCAGAGAAAGGTACGTATGATTGACCGAGGGTACGGTTTCCCACCTGCAGGGTTGAGTTGGTAATCATGGCCGTGTGCTTAGCTAATTTTACCCATTTATTCTCTCCTGGTGTATGACCCCCCCGTATTGAAAGACCGTCGCTTCCTAGATCCATCTCCCTCTGTGGAAACAGACATGTTAGATACATCATAAATCACAGGTTTCAAAACAGCGTAATTTGTTCCTTCTTTGTTTTCCCATGTTTTTATCATTTTTTTTTTCTCTGTACAATGGGTGATCCAGTCTAGGGTGTGTTGGTCCGACACTGCTTCTCCCATTTTCACCAACATTGTACCTGCATTGTTGCAGTAGATGACCAGATTTTCTCCAGGTGTTTTACCTACGTCTTTGCATACCTTGTAGAGGGCCAATTTCAATTCTTTGATAGGGTGTCCTCTGACCCGTCCCTCACCACTATGTGGATCGTCTATTTTTAATACTGTTGGTATGATGAGCAAGCAAAGAGCAAGTGTCAGGCCCCACACCCCGTATGGACACCTTAAAGGTCCTGGTTTTAAAACCCAGGCCTTAAGTCCATATTTGTTAGTCTTTTTTATGTCTTTGTGACCGTGTGGGTCGGGGTTGGTGTCCCCCACCCCCTTCAGTGGGGCTGTTAGACCCACTACCATATTCGTCAGGATGTGTCAACCGTCTGGGATGCGTATGAGTCCAGTGTAAGCCGGTTTTCTCAGAACAGGGCTTCAAGTGTGACCAGTGGTACCAGTTGTCACGCCCCTCGACCTCAACTGCAGTGGCAGTCCTTAGAGTCACTTCAAAAGATCCCAAGTATCTGGGAGCGTTCCAACAGGTCCTGGTGTGGTTTTTAATGTAGACCCTCGATGGTAAGTCCGCTCAGGCAAGTTCGCTGAGTTAGACTTAGGCGGGCACCCGGGCATGGCCATTTTTATGCTCTTCCGCTGATAACAAGGTCGCAGCCGCCACGTCCACATCCACCAGTCCATGAAGGGTTATTAACTGGGGGTAAAAAGTGGAGCCGGACGCCCCGCTCTGTACATATGGAGGAGGGGCCGATGGGGCCAAAGCGGGAGCTCCTCCGCTCGGGAGGGGCTCTCGAATTCCTCCCCGTATTGATTCTGTCAGGTCGTTGTCTCGGTTCATGCTCCCTCGGCGTCCGCTATATTTACTACATCACTATGCTTTGGTCAACTTTGATTATTGTAAGGCGCTTTAGAAATAAAACTTGATTGATTAATTTGGGTCAAAAACTCTCACAATGACGACCACTCACAAGCACCCACCGAGACAAGGAACCAACAGAGATCTGTAACAGAAACACAAAAGAACAGACGAAAATTACAAAAACAAAAATTCTCATCAGGGCCGCTCACCGTTAGAACGACCATGCCAGCTAATCTTGCAAATTATGGCTGGACTCAAAAACCTATTTAACTTAATTTATCTGTTGGAATGCTAGGGTCAATTTTATCTGGAAAATTCAGAAATTCAGGTTTCATTAATCTACAGAGAAAAACTCTCTTTTAGCTTCCGTTTCCCACATTTACCACAGATTCTGTGTGCACTTCAGAATCACAGCAAACGTAAAAAACGGAGTATTATAAATTGATTTACCTATCTGAAACCGAAATCTTAGTTGACCATAACATTTGTCAATTCGTCACTTTATGTTTTCGTATCTCTTGTCATTTAGATATATGTGTATCAGTTCCTTCTCATGCCAAAATAAATCAAATTATAATAATTTCCCCACATAAGTAACACCCCCTCTTGGACTGAGGACACTCAGTCCAAAAAAGAGTCACGTAACATGCATAAACAAGTGAGACCTCAATCCTTGTACAGGAAACACAACAAACCAACTCAAATTGCACTGGAGATTAATACCCCCGGCACCTACATAACACAAAGAAAACACTAAGAAAACAATAGCAAAATAACAAATGTCAGGTTGGTTCAGGGAGGTTGAAAGTGGGAAGAATTGGGTCGACAGGGCGAGTGAGAGGTGTGACACCACTCGTCAGGTTCGCGACTTGGACAGCACGTGAGGTCCTGGGAGTGGCCTCAAAAGGGATCAGACCAGCACTGGTTCAGTCCAATCGCGGCAGAGGACCGTCAGACAGGCTTGGGAAGGAGCTCTCAGCGGCTCCCAAAGTGAGAATAACAGTCACCTCCAACCTGAGTACACAAACTAATGAGTGTAGATGGTTTCAATAGGGATCATATACAAGCGTATGATCAGTGTCCACTGGATTCCTGCGGAATCAAAGAGGAGCCTGATCACCGGCGCCAAAATGGCCTGTGTCAAGTTCATAAAAGTTTCCTCTCGATCTGCTCACGGATTGACGCCAGGAGCAGAGCAAGAGAAAGGACCGAAACCCAATTCACTTCAGCTTTTTTTCACAGGTCTATCACATGTCAATGCCCTCTAAGGCTTCAAATGTAAATTTTGTATTAAAACATTCAGACAAATGCATTTAGTTGTAACTTAAAGATTATCGATTCAATTTAGGAAATAAACCAGCATCAGTAGGTCCTAAAGACCATCTTTATCTGGTGCATTAAGATATTTTCAGACAGTTCATAAACACATAATTCTCTATCACGGTGTCGTGGAATGATGTTCCAAAACGGACATAAGTATAGCATCAATCTCTATAGAGTAGGCAGACATGGATGGAGAGTACAGGACATTTCAGAAACTTCAATTTCTTACCAATCTTTTGTTTCACTCACGCTTTGGTCATGGAACAAATTCTTTAGCCTATTGTCCAGGAGAGAGAGCAAACGAGTTATAAACACATCATATTATTGTTCTATAGGGTGTAAACAGTACGCAGTCACACCTCGTTTGCCTAATTAATTAATTTTGTAATTTTAAAAGGACCATTCATGTCCACTTAAGGTTAGCCTTAAAAGCTTTTCTATATCATATTAAAGTACAGTGATCAATGGGTGGATGGCCTTGGCAAAGTGAATGTTTGATCCAAGGTCAAACGTCAGTTGTACAGTCCTTCAGCTCTTCCCAGGAGACATCTGCATTCAGCAACCACTGTCCTGTGAATGAATCAAGACAGCAAGGTGTTCGTCCGATCAGGGAAAAGTCACTGTTAGTCCATCCAGAGAGCACAAAACTGTTGCTCTCTTTCATCAGCACATCACATCCGAGGAGAGAAACAGGAGTCTGAGTTGGTGTGTCAGATTCAGTCCTGTGAGCTGATTAGGCACTGGTTTGGTGAAAGATTGTGGGTGGTCTTCCTGTATCCACCCAGTAGATGGTGTCCGTTAATGATCACAGTCACATAGTTCACAGATGAGTGTCGTTCACCTTTATCCACCAGCACGTCAAGAGTCTGTCCGTTCACCTTCACAGGTAACATGAATTCTGCCGTCCCATGCCTCTGGACTCAGCAGCAGCCAGTGATCAGAGTAGCATTGTCCGTTGTTGTAAATGCCTCGATCCTCGAACGTTGTTGGTCATTTTGTCTGAAACAATCCTTGGCCACAATTACCAACACCACACCCACAGGTCACTGCACATTCAAGTAAACTCATTATAACTCTCTTTCATTATTACTTTCATTACTCGCTCCTTTAAGCTGCACCTTTAAAAGTTGCACTCATGTCTTTCAGTTCAATTTTGCTCTCGCTTCTGTTCAAGGGCGTTCTCCATATCCTCAAAATGTATTCATTAATGTATTTTGTATTCTTAACAATAATTTGAATTTTGCATAATTGCTCCTTCATAACTTTTGGTAATGCGTCCAAAATGGCGCATAAAGATCAACTTAAACTCTAAATTAATAGTGGTTTGTACTTTCAATCAATGTATCCAAACTCACGACAGGTCTTCCCTGCTTCAGTTTTCATTCCATGGCGCCACCGTGTGGAGAGAGGTTCTAATTCGTTCAGCAACATCTCTCAGAGCCCTAAATGCTCCGTTAATCACAGGCTTAAAAAAAAATAGCATTTGTCTCACACTAATTTTGGATACTTGTTCTTCAAATGTATGCTGTGGAGACATAACTCTACCACCAGCAGAAATGTTTCTCTATAAAAACAAAACAAAATAATAACTTTTAAAACAATAACCTTTAAAACAAGAAATTTGGTCAAAAAATGTTCTTTTTTCTACTTTTTGTTTTGCAATGAGGGGCGGAGCAATCTCTCCACTTACCCTCCTACACGGAAGTCTGGGCACAAAGGAAAATGGCCACTTTCCCAATGCGTCCATCACTTCCCGTTTAATCAGTCCCTTGCTGCGTCTACACAAATGCAGACACAGCAAATGCACTTTTAGTTTCACTCCGGACACACTCAGTCACTCTACAATAAAAAGAACATTACACAAAGAGACAACAAGACACAATAATTTCCACAAACAAAACAACAGTTAACAAAAAACCAAACAGACTAACAAGAACAACCAAAACAATTTAGTATTCTCCCCCTCCGATCAACAAAATCAGATAAGTGTATAAAAATAAAAACACGCGTTAAATAGTATAATGTGCCTAAAGTCCGATGCCTTTCAATGAAAACCTAGAGGCCATACGGTTGCACTACAGCGATGGCGGCCAGAAACTCCGGTATTACAAAATAACAGCCAAATAACAGTACCACATGGAAAAAACTAAATGCTAAAGCTAATCCTTTGTTCTCAGAGCTAACTTAGCAACCTCGCACACCAACAGCAAACAGATCATATTGAAAACAAACCATGCACCACACTTCAATAAAATCCTATACTACTACACAGAACAGCCTTCAGTGTCCACACACTGAGCTGGGTTTAACACATGTGTGGGTTTAGTACACGTTTATCAACAATATGCTGTATGCTAACGCACTAAGCTAACCATGCTGTATGCTAGCGCACTAAGCTAACGAAGCTAACGAAAGCTAACAAAGGCTAATATATAGAATTTAAGAAACCCCGTTTCTAAGGCCTTCAACCTGTTTAATGTATAATTTAAGAAACCCCGTTTCTAAGGCCTTCAACCTTTTCTTTTAGACAGACCCCAAGACTGTCAACGATTATTTCAACGTTGTCTTTCAGACCGTGCGTCCACGGCCTTGGGACGGTCCCACCTACGTGCCTTTCAGCTTTTACAGGGGTAAAAACCCCAACGCGCAGCCCGTTAATTACTCATAATTTCAGTTTATCCCACTATTTTTTTTGTGGTATCTAAGATATCAAATTATAACGTTCCTACCCTTAGTTCCACCATCAATTCACAGATTACACCACACAACAGACAACTCCGTTAAAAAGTAATCTAAAATTTGGAAAAATATGCCAACTAGACGTACTTTGAGACTCACACAATAGTAGGGGTCAAAAGCAGTCTTACCTTATCTAGAATGACGTCCATGAAATCGCCGTTTGTGTGGGTGTGGAAGAATAAGGACCTGGTATTTCTAACGCAGAGTGGGTTTAATCTCGAAGACCGAACCTCGTCGCGTCTCCGTTTGACGGCTCTTCAGCACCCCCAGCAGTTCTCCCGGGGTCACCACATGAAGAAAACAGCCGGTTTTCCTGTGTTGTCGTTGTACACCATAAAATAGTATCGCTACGACGGAGGTTACTTTTTCCCTATTTAACATTACCTTTAATTGACAACACCGCGTATTCAAACTGGAGGAGGAGTTGAGAACCGTCAAAATCTACTCTACGTATAACTAATAAAAATACATACCAGGAATTGATGACACATCAAGGAGTTAAAATTAGGAGTTTTATTCCCTTAACATGTCATCTTAATACAGAATTCTGTCTTCCCCAGTTCCCTATCAAATGTGAGTCTGCCAGCCGCCCTGCCAATGGGCAGACTGACTCTTCCCTGGGGAAGCGCAGTATTTTTACACATTCCATTGTTTACAAGATTTATGAGTCTAAGACCACATGTAGTGTTTTCCCTCGTTTCATTGGTCCCCCCAAAGCTGTCCATTCAGTTCCGCCGTAATTTGACCCTTTCTGTCCAAGTGGCCAGTGGACCGGGTGGGGGTTGCTGTGTCTTTTAATCTTTCCTTGAAACAAAGGACTGGGGAAACCACACCTTACTGCACTGAATGACAACTTTTGGTTAGTTTGCTAAATAGCCAAAGGAACAAAACATCGTATAAAAATATTATATCTCTTCACAATCATAAGTGAAAACATTTGTGTGCATGCACAACACATTTATCCGCTCTTCTGTTATGGGCAAGACCATATTTGGATTAAAGTGTCATCTCTGGGAGCCTTCAGGACACGTGGATGTAAAATATGTCAATATTTGTGACTGAATGCGCGAGGGAAAGCGCGCGGAGCCATGTTGTAGCTGCTTCCTGGACAAAACATCATAAGGGGATAAGATGAACATCAAGTTCATCTTATCCCCTTTGGTCGGCAACACAGAACACCATGTGGAAAACACCAAGGAGTTTGTGGAGAAGATCAAACACCTGCAGCTGGAAACAGATGAAACCATGGTGTCTTACGATGTCCCAACCTCAGCAGCAGTCACAGCAGTGAGGAAGAGACTGACTGAAGACAACACTCTAGCTGATAGGACCATGTTCACTCCTGACCACATTTGCCAACTTCTGGAGATCTGTCTGAGCACCACATACTTTCAGTTCAGGGGAAACTTCTACAGACAGATCCACGGCTGTGCAATGGGCTCTCCAGTTTCACCCATAGTGGCTAACCTCTACATGAAGGAAATGGAGAGGAATGCCTTGGCCCTATACCCAGGAAACAAACCCAGTTACTGGTTCAGATACATATGTAGATGACACGTGGATCAAAATTAAACAGACGGAAGTGGCACCTTTTACAGATCACATCAATGCTGTGGACCTCAGAATTACATTTACTCAGGAGGATGCAAAGGAGAAACAACTTTTTAGATTGTAAAGTTATCATAGGGGAAAACGAACAACTTCAGACAGAGGTTTACAGGAAGGCAACTCATACTGACCAGTATTTGATGTTTGACTCAAACCATCCACTCCAGCACAAACTAGGAGTCATCATGACGCTCAGACATAGAGCTATGCACTGGTGCACTGGTGCCCACCAGTGCAGAAGGTAAGACCAAAGAGGAGCAACATGTCCAGAGAGCCCTCTCAGACTGTGGCTATCCTAACTGGTCTTTCACTAAAGCACAAAGGGTAAGAAGACCCAAAGAACAAGACAGACAGACTCCAGAGCCCAGAAGAAAGGGAGTTGTAGTGCCGTATGTAGCCGGGGTCTCAGAGAAACTTCAGAGAATCTTTAGGCAGCACAGGATTCCAGTGAACCACAAACCGGTGAACACACTGAGACAAACATGAGTTCATCCCAAAGACAAAACTCCGAGCCACAAACAAAGCAATGTGGTTTATTCTATTCAATGCAAAGAAGAAGAATGCAAAGAACATTATATTGGAGAAACGAAACAAGTTTTACAGAAGAGACTTTATCAGCACCGAAGAGAAAGCACGAGTGGCCCCCAGTAGGCGGTGCACCTTCACCTCAAAGCCTCCAACCACTCCTTTGAGGACGGGGAGGTCAACATTTTAGATAAAGAAGAACGTTGGTTATTTTTGTCAGGAAAGAAAATCCCTCCATGAACCGGAATGGTGGGCTAAGGTTTAATCTTCCGTCACTTTACTCCAATCTCCTTCGGGAGAAACCAAAAAGGTTTGGCCAGCCCAAGGAGACGGCACCTCAGCCAACAAAAGAACAATAGGCAGGTAATTAGCAGTGATCAACCATGAATAGGACATATACTGGGTAGTGATCATCTATGAATAGGCAAGGCAAGGCAAATCAAGTTTATTTGTAGAGCACAATTCATACACAAGGCAATTCAAAGTGCTTTCACAGTTGCATAAAGTTACAAGAAAACAGATCAAATCAATCATTAAAACATCAACATAAAAATTAATCAATTACAGTAAAAGGCAAGAGTGCAGATAAAATACTTTCAGTTTTCATCTGCTCGGGTAAAAAGAGCTGTTTTCAGCCTGGATTTGAACATTGTCAGAGTTGAGGCCTGTCTCACATCCTCATGAAGACGGTTCCAGATTTTAGCTACATGAAACTGAAACGCAGCCTCACCGTGTTTATTATTGACTCTGGGAACCACCAGGAGACCCCTCCCTGAAGTTCTCAGGGCCCGAGATGGTTCATACGGCTCTAACATGTCAGAGATGTACTTTGGTGCTAAACCATGAAAAGACTTGTACACAAGCAGAGCTGTTTTAAATTCTATTCTCTGAGTGACAGGAAGCCAGTGCAGAGACCGGAGCACTGGACTAATATGGTGGTATTTCCTGGTTCTTGTCAGGACTCGAGCAGCAGCGTTCTGGATGTTCTGCAGCTCTAACAGCTCGTTTAGAAAGGCCAGTGAGCAGCCGTTACAGTAGTCTAACCTGCTGGAGACAAATGCATGGATGAGTGTCTCCAAGTCTGGTTTTGACACTATTCCTCTGATCTTAATGTTTTTCAGATGGTAAAAAGCTGATGATGTTATTGCTTTGATGTGGCTGTTTAAGTTCAGGTAAGAGTCCATGATTACTCCTAGATTTCTAACCTGATTTTTTGAATAGGACAGGACTGACCGATACTGAGGTGAGCAGATCGTTAGAGACGCTCTACTTCAGGTGTTTACCCACGGGTGAGAGTAGCTGTGATTAGAGAGGAGGAGCCGGGCCAACCCTAACTCCTCCCCGTTGGTCTATATATTCAGCTGCGTCCAGAGTGGGACCTTTGTCGCTGACGAAGCCTTTTGGATGAGAGGCGAAACGTTCGAAGACTTCAACCACTGAGTACAGAAGATGAATCAAGTACCTCCATTGAAGATGGACAACTCCTGTACGACTGAGAACTCACACAGACATTATAAAATAAGCATCGTACAGGGTAAGTTTAGTCTTTTTTATACTCTGAAATGAAAACTAAGACGTTAAAGCAGTACTAAGTAACTCTTGCCCCTAGAGGCCATAAGTGCAACTGCAGGTGTCAAAGCACGTTCCGATTTTCAAAGTTAATAAATGTCTTGGAGAGTAAATACTACGCTGACAGAAAAGGCGAAGGGAGAGAGGGGTGTTGTACAGCCAGTTATACAATAGAAATAATAGTTTTACTGTTTAAAGTGGCGCTAGCCCGCAGTTAGCTTTGCCCGTTAGCCTGTTAGCTTCTTCTTCGTGATTCTATTAGTGTGTATTGGTTGCTCCGGTCCGGTGGCAGCGAAGTTGCAATTGTGGTTTTCTGGCCAGAGACACCAGGGGGAGATGAAAGACCCCCCAATCATCCCATTAACACTTGTATTACCCCCAGAGGGACTACGGAAAGGATTTATTAAGGTAAACACGTTACTTAGTACTGCTTTAAGGGAGAAAGCTATAAAAAAAACATCCACATCGACCATTGTGAGAAAAATCAATACTTTCACCTGCCGTGTCTTGCCTTAACAGACAAACTAGCCATAGTATTTATAAAAAGTCCCAACAGTCAGCCTCTGTTTTCTGGGCATGTGTTGGACAGAATCATGTCAACCATGAGTTTGATGATTTCTGGTGGAGGATGGAGGTTATGAGGAAGGTAATGGGCCTGTACCATCTCCCAAGCTTCCAACAAGAGGACACCTGGATGGTTGAAGACGGCCCGGAGCACCTTGTCCCGCTGCAGGGAGTTCCAGTCGCTGTTGTACAGGCTGCCCTCCACGTTCATGTCCTTCATGTTTGCAGTTCGGATAATCACCTTAGTCCCTGGAGCTCTGTTTAGCAAGCGTCCCACCGCCCTGCGAATGGCCATGAGCCGCTGATAGTAGACCTCCATGGGGAAAGAGCCGAAGTGCGCCCAGACGCCCACCACGACCACGGTGTTCGGTCCGCCGTTGAGTCGGTCCAGTTCGTTCGCCACGTACTGCATCTGAGGCAGGTTGATTTTGGAGGTGCGCAAGGGAGGGCCGTGGCAGCGGAAGGTCATCATGATGTCGTTGGTTTGGTCGACAGCCATGAACGGGCCACACTGGGGTGTGCTGTGCTTGTCCAACCTCAGCAGATCTGAAAGAGGAAAACACATTAAAAACGGGAACATAGTGTTGATTCCAAGCCTTGAAGACCTTTTGCATTTTAGAATAAGTGAATATTCTGTCATTTCATCATTAACACGTTCCCTATTCCCTACAGGGGTGTCAAACTCGTTATGGGTCGTGGGCCGATAGACAGCGGGTAACGGGCCACATATATTGTGAATGACTGTGGCCTAATAAATAAGAACGGCTTAACTTATTGGAGGAGTTCAAGTATCTCGGGGTCCTGTTCACGAGTGAGGGACGGATGGAACGTGAGATCGATAGACGGATCGGTGCGGCGTCATCAGTGATACGGTCGCTGTATCGGACTGTTATTGTTTGTTTGATTTTGTTTTTTTTGGTCGGGACAGTGCATGTTAATGAACATACATGGGTCTCATGCATGTAAACAAGCCACACCGGATTAGCCTTGGGCTAATTTCCATCCGTCGTCCTCCATGCGCACTCTCAAACACACTCTCATTCATCCTGGCCTATTGTACATGTTTTAACTGGTAGGGGAAACCGGAGTACCCGGAGGAGACCAACACAGACAAGGGGAGAACATGAAAACTTCACACAGAAAGGCCCCGGCCTTGGTGGTAATTAAACCCAGACCTTCTAGCTGTGAACCATGAGCGCTAACCGCTGTGCTACTGTGCCGTGGTGAAGAGGGAGCTGAGTCTGCCCCCGCGACCCGGCCCCGGATAAAGCGGAAGAAAATGGATGGATGGGCTTAACTTATTACGCTTCCTTTTTTAAATTAAGCTGCCCCCTAGTGGCTGGAGTGAGCATTCTGGCTTAGCCTGGTTTTACCATACCCTCGCACTCATTTTGTTTCGTACAAGGGTCTGGATCGTCACAATTGAGCTCCGTTATCAGGTGGGAGGGGTGAATTCATTTGAAATGATTGGATCTGATTTTCGCTAGCGTTTAGTCGTCACCAGTGGCGGGCTGTGGGGTTTCAGTCAGGGCCTTCAATAGCCACCTGGGTTCACGCAGTCAAACGCGTAAACTGATCGACAATAGGCGTATGGATAAAACTGCCTTTTTGCGTGGCATTTGTTCGCTAAAGCAGTGATTCCCAAACCTTTTGCGCCCAAGGCACACCAAAGGACAAGTAAAAATCTGAAGGCACACCTATTGTGCAAAATAGCCTTTATAACACGTGTTATTACTCCAAGTGCCTCTTCAGCTTGCTTGGAACCATGTTAGCATTAGCTAACTTCTCCCAACAGAGGACGCACTCTGTATTATTAAATGAATGCATACAAAGTATTGACATAGTAAATTAAAAAATAATTATTTTTGTGTAGTTGTATATTGCTATAATAATGTATGGTTGTTAGGGATGGGTAACGTTCGTTTTTTTGATACCACCACTTTAACGATTCCTGCTTTTCGGTGCCGGTGCCTTAACGGTACTTTTTTCGGTGCCTATGTCATTTTAATTCAATTAAAATAACGTGTATAAAAAAGTGCCTTTCAAGAAAAAGTCCTAAAACAGCAAAAGAGAAGCTCCACAGGCCGCAGCAGCTGTAACTTCGTGTTTTGAGCACAATTTCCACTTAAGCAGCGATAAAAAGAAATAAAGGACGTTATTACCTCCTGAGCTGCAGAGACAGATCCACATCAGGACACGGTTTTCTTTGGATAAACTTTTCTAAACACACTGAGCTTTGACGAAGTGAAAGCGCTTTCCTGTCAAAGATCCTTACATGGTGTGAGCGCTCACTCTGCCACTAATAATATACAAAAACTGTACCAAAAATGTTTAATACAGAGTGAGCGCTCACTGTTCCACAAACAATCTTTGATATTCCCCTCGCGCTGCAGCTGCTTGTGAAGTTGTAAACTCAGCCTCCGGGTCTGTCGCTAAAGGTAAACACGTCTTTCTTGTTGTCACTGCTCGGTTTTGTTTTTCAATAAACACAAGTTTCTTATTCAGTCCTGGTTTAGTCCTGGTTTAGTCCTGGTTTAGTCCTGGTTTATAATAACTGGCTTAGTTTGGTCCTGGGTTTTACAACCGGTGTAAATCCTGGTTTAGACTTGGCTCAGTCCTGGCGCAGACCGCGGCTGAGCCATCTCTATTATATAAGTTTAGTACGTTATAGTTTTGCTTCGCTCCATTTGCGCTGAAGCGGCTCATTATCTCCACACACGTTCATGTTGCTCGCTGCGGGTCATATATTGACGTCTAGAGAGAGAAAAAGAACCAAAAGTTGTCACAAAATCCCACGGCACACCAGGACTTGCCTCACGGCACACCAGTGTGCCGCGGCACACCGTTTGGGAACCACTGCGCTAAAGGATGTATCAACAACGCAAACCAAAGCAGCGGTGTCTCCGCCCCCAAACAAAAACAAACACCTTTGGGAACACTCATGCTAGAATACAGAGGCAAGGCAAGGCAAGTTTATTTGTATAGCACAATTCATACACAAGGCAATTCAAAGTGCTTCACAGTTGCAGAAAATTACAAGAAAACAGATTAAATCAATCATTAAAACATAAAAATTAATCAATTACAGTAAAAGGCAAGAGTGCAGATAAAATACTTTCAGTTTTCATATGCTCGGGTAAAAAGAGCTGTTTTCAGCCTGGATTTGAACATTGTCAGAGTTGAGGCCTGTCTCACATCCTCATGAAGACTGTTCCAGATTTTAGCTGCACGAAACTGAAACGCAGCCTCACCGTGTTTAGTCCTGACTCTGGGAACCACCAGGAGACCCCTCCCTGAAGTTCTCAGGGCCCGAGATGGTTCATACGGCTCTAACATGTCAGAGATGTACTTTGGTGCTAAACCATGAAACGACTTGTACACAAGCAGAGCTGTTTTAAATTCTATTCTCTGAGTGACAGGAATCCAGTGCAGGGACCGGAGCACTGGACTAATATGGTCGTATTTCCTGGTTCTTGTCAGGACTCGAGCAGCAGCATTCTGGATGTACTGCAGCTCTAACAGCTCATTTAGAAAGGCCAGTGAGCAGCCGTTACAGTCGTCTAACCTGCTGGAAACAAATGCATGGATGAGTGTCTCCAAGTCTGGTTTTGACGCTATTCCTCTGATCTTAATGTTTTTCAGATGGTAAAAAGCTGATGATGTTATTTCTTTGATGTGGCTGTTTAGGTTCAGGTCTGAGTCCATGATTACTCCTAGATTTCTAACTTGATTTTTTGGTTTTAGAGAGAGAGACTCAAGGTGACTGATAACACTTTGTATTTGTGTCTGTGGGCCAAAAACAATGATCTCAGTTTTGTCTGAGTTTAGTTGGAGAAAGTTGTTTTGCATCCACAAACTGATCTGTTCGATGCAGTGACATAGAGTATCTACAGGCCCCTGTTGGCAGTGTCATCTGCGTAGTTGTGGTACGACACATTGTTGCTGTTTATTAGCTGACCCAATGGAAGCATGTACAAGTTGAATAAGAGGGGTCCCAAGATTGACCCCTGGGGGACTCCACAGGTCATGGAAATTTTGTCTGAGACACAGTTGCCAATTTCGACAAAGTACGTCCTATCCTCCAGATAGGACTTGAACCAGTTTAGAGCAGTACCAGAGATTCCCACCCAGTTTTCTAACCTGTGAAGTAAGATCCTGTGGTCCACTGTGTCAAAGGCAGTGCTCAGGTCCAGCAGAACTAAGACTGAGACCTTACCTGCGTTAGTGTTCATACGGATATCATTTGTCACCTTGATCAGAGCTGTCTCAGTGCTGTGGTGGGGCCTAAAACCTGACTGGAAAGTATCAAACACATTGTTAGATAGGAGAAAGTAAGTGAGCTGTTGATATATTACTTTTTCCAGGACTTTTCCTAAGAATGGTAGGTTTGATATGGGCCGGTAGTTGTTCAGTATCTTGGGATCAAGGCTGCTCTTCTTTAGAAGAGGCTTAATGACCGCGGTTTTCAGAGCCTTTGGAAATGCTCCAGTCTCAAATGAGATGTTAACTAACTGAACAAGTTGTGGTAACAAGCTGGTCAGCACAGACTTCAGAAATCTAGTGGGCAATTCATCAAGGCAGCATGTGCATGAACTCAGACCGGAGATAACCTCTTCCATTGTTTTGTCAGTAACAGGTGTGAAATGTGTCAGCTCAAGGTGTTTATCTGGTGGCAGGGTTGCTATTTGTGTTGTTAAATTATGGCATTTTTAATGCCTTGGACTTTGTCATAAAAAAATATTGCAAACTCATTGCACTTAGATGTAGAGATTAGTTCTAAGGGCAGTGAAACTGGAGGGTTAGTTAATCTGTTCACTGTGGAAAACAGAACACGAGAATTGTTTCTGCAGTTTGCGATTATTTTAGAGAAGTACTTCTCCCTTTCTCCACGCAAAATCTGGTTGAACTCACAAAGAACTTCTTTGTATATCTCAAAATGAACCTGGAGCTTTGACTTGCGCCATTTCCGTTCGGCTTTTCGGCACTCCCTTTTCTGTGCCCTGACCGAATCTTCACTTCTCCAAGGGGCCTTTTGTCTATTGTTAACCATTTTAACCTTGACAGGAGCAATAGTATCCAAAACATTTAAGACGCGTGATGTGTAAGAGTCCAACAGATTATCAACATTAGAACATGGGAGATTTTCAAATCTGATCATTTCCATAAACTGTGTCCCTGTCGTATCATTTTTGTGTCTTCTTTGAATAACTCCAGGCCCAACCACTGGTTTGAGCGTAACAGACAGGTCAAAGAAGACACAAAAATGATCAGACAAAGCAACATCAACAACATTCACATTTGATATATTAACACCTTTTGTAATGACTAGATCTAGAGTGTGGCCTTTGTTGTGAGTTGCCTCACTCACGTGCTGAGTTAAACCAAACATTTCAAGAACAGCTCTAAATTCTCTTGCATGCCTGTCCTTGGTCACATCCACATGCACATTAAAATCACCTGAAATAACTAAACAATCAAAATCAGTCAGTATAAATGAAAGTAATTCAATAAAATCTTCAATAAAACAATTCTGTGGTGGTTTGTAAATAGTCATATAAAGTATGGAAGATTGTTTTATCTCCATTTTGAAAGACACATACTCAAATGAAAAACCCCAAATGACAATTTGTGGGTGACTATATTGTCCCTGAATATGGCACAGACACCCCCGCCCCTTTGGTTTTGACGTGTGTCAGACACAAAATTGAAATTTGATGGACTACACTTAATCAAAACTGCATTTCCAGTGTTTTTGTCAAGCCATGTTTCAGTTAAAAACATAAAGTCTAGATTATAAGAGGAAATAAAACTATTTATTAACAAGGACTTGTTTTTTAATGATCTGACATTGAGTACAGCATGTTTGAGATTTATCTGTGTTTGAGTGGATGGAATCTTTTTGCAAGGGATATGGATTAGAGGTCTTTGATGGGACGGTCTAACTGTCCCTCTCTTATCTAATCTAAGTTGTTTGACAGTACTAATAGTTTCAGAAGAACACACTCCCTCTATGGACCTCTGGTTGGTTTTGAGTTTGCTATGCATGGTAGCAACGCAGAGGCCCCTAATGTCCTAGACAGCAGCAGTGACGCTGCTGGAGATAACAGCTGTGGGCACCGGTGGTGGGGGCCGAGCTGGGGAGACCTTGGGTGAAAAAGACAGAGGTGGGAGAGGGGCAGGATACTTCTTTGGGGATGAAAGCCTTGGTCTTGACATGACTGGAGTGCGGGGAGTCATTTGAGTCCCTTGTTGTATTAAGGTTTCAAAATGGATGGGGAATCCCATAGGTGAGTCTGGGGATGGGAATGATTCAGAAAGATCTCTGGAGGGTGTAGATGTAGCAGTCGGGCTCAAGGCCTGTGGTGTAGTTGATGAAAGTGCTCCTTCGGCAGAGTCATTTACTATAGATGCAGGTGGTACCGAAGCTGAGCTTTTCCCCGGAGATGCAGATGTGGATGGTGCTGCTGTGGCTGGATCCTTAACTGTGGCTGAGTCCTTTGCTGTAGGCGTTGATGGCGCTGCTGTGGCTGGATCCTTAACTGTGGCTGAGTCCTTTGCTGTAGGCGCTGATGGCGCTGCTGTGGCTGGATCCTTAACTGTGGCTGAGTCCTTTGCTGTAGGCGTTGATGGCGCTGCTGTGGCTGGATCCTTAACTGTGGCTGAGTCCATTACTTTAGGCGCTGATGGCGCTGCTGTGGCTGGATCCTTAACTGTGGCTGAGTCCATTACTGTAGGTGCTGATGGTGCTGCTGTGGCTGGATCCTTAACTGTGGCTGAGTCCTCTACTGTAGGTGCAGATGATGCAGCTGCGACTGAATCTTTTATTGGGGGTGCAGGCAAGACCTTTGCTGACGAGCCAGGAGCTCTTCTCATGCTCCTCTCTGCTCTCTCTGGCCGCTCAGGCCTCCACTGATTTTGCAGAGCATGGAGGAGATTTTCCGTCAGTCGTCTCACTCCACCTCTGCTCAAATGTGGGCCATTTCCTTTAAACAGATCGTCGCGATTCCAGAAAAGATTAAAGTTCTCTATGAAATACAGTCCTCTTGACTCACAGACATTGGACAGCCAGGTATTCAACTGAAACAGCCGGGAGAATTTGTTTATTCTCCCATCGATGTTTGGGATAGGTCCACTGATGAAAATTTGTATTGCATCTTTATCCAGAGAATCAAGTCTCTCAAAAAGTGTATTAAACTTTTCTTTCAGGACTTCCGACTCTCCGTTTTTTATGTCAACAGCACCAACATGAATAACAAGTTTATTTATCCCAGGGTTATTTGTAATCTCCTTGTTTAGAACATCTATGATGTCAGAAACAGTGGCGCTCGGATAAGTAATGGTGGTTATCTTCTCATTGTTTACGTTAGATATGGCTCCGTCTCCAAGCAACAGGATATCTCTGGCCTTGACACTTGGCACAGTTTCTCTCTCCATCTTTGTTTTGACTTCTTGTTCTCTGTTTCTCTCTGACTTTTTCTGTTCGTTATACTCACCCTCTGAGAGAGGTGAAAATCTGTTTGTTAACTTTATTCCAGGTGCATTTTTACCAGCATGTTGTCTTTGCTTTGGCCTAGCACCAAGTTGTCTCTCAATTTTTGGGAATGTTACGGTATCGTTTAGCTTTAGGTTGCAAGTATCAGTTTTTCTAGTCTTCTTACCGGGTTCCACAGGGAGCGTGTCATTAAGTCCTTTTTCCGTCTCCAAGGCAGATATCTTGTCCCGCAGTAGGCAAATTTCTTGTTGATACATCCGACAGCTTTCACAAGGAGATGTTTGCGTTACTCCCTCAGCCATGTTGACAAGATTGTCGTCGTTGGTCCGTCAAATGAGTTGTAAAGAAGGAAAGATTATTAAAAAAGCCTTGGTTCACTTGGAAGAAAAGAATAAAATCATATCCAAGACATGTGCCCAAAAAATAGAATGATTAAAAATGATTAAAAAGCAAATAAAGAGGCAAGCAGCGGCTGCAAGCAGAAACACGTCTGCACTCTTGATAAGCAGAGGTCACAGAAACACACGACACATGACAGACGGAGACAAGTAAGGTATAATGTGGAAATTTTAGGAGATGTTTAGTTGACAGAGCGAGACATCAGAGATCAACTCGAACGCGAAATCCACCGTAATAAAAATATATTAAACTTACAGTTTGCTGCTATGTGAGATGCTTTTTTATCGCTCGTGCTAAGTCCCAGCACAGCTGACGCTGGGAAACTCTTCTCCTGTCCGAGGCCAAACGTCTACGTTCCGCTGTCGGTCCCGCTGCTTTGTTATCGAAGCTCTTCATGAGGAAGGAAAATCTATCCATCCATCCATCCATCCATAAATCCACTTCACTGGGATATTTCCAAGAGGAATATCTGTTTATCCGGTTTACTTCTGATTTCCTGGAACGTCTTGCCCATGCAAGACGTTCTCTCATTTGGTCACAGCTAGCAGAGAAGGCCCTTTGGCCCTGACGGCACACTACTGGTTATGACGTATGTAATGCCCCCGAGTGAGTGAAGCAGCTATCATTCCAAGGCTTCAAATGTAATATCTGGATATTTGGGAGCCGAGCCAGAACGGATTGAAGAGCTTCCATAACTTTCGTATTCGCCGCCATTACCAAACTACAACCAGCAAATGCGGCGCAAATGCTTGACGTCACCTACAACACCCGCCTCCCGCGCTCGCTGAATGCTAGGTTGAAATTCAACCGATGTAACGCAGCCACAGAGAAGGCTTTATTTCCTCTCGTTTTTTGCCTAGTTTTAGGAACATCCAGTAGGAGCTGGTCAGCTGTCCTCAAGGCTTTGGATGGAGTATAAAGTCGCAACAGATCACTCAAATACAGTAAGGCGGGCCCAAGGAGTGGAGACATTTAAAGACACAAAATGTGCACAAAACAGGAGTGATGTGCTTGCACCTCTTTGTCAGGAGGTGGGCTGCAGCATTTGTACACTCTACAGGCGCCGCAGGGAGCGCCGGTCCAGTCCAATATGCAAGGCATTACAATCATCCAGACGCGATGTTACAAATGCATGGATAGCCTTTTTAAAAATCATGTCGAGGAAGGTAGGACTGAGTCCTCATCAAAATTCTACTGTATACAGTGCAGAGAAAAAGTAAGTACACCGTCTGGCATTTCTCACATTTCTGCCTAAATTGGTCACTAAATGTGGTCTGATCTTCATCAAAATCACAGGAATGATTAAACAGCGTCTGCCTGAACTGCCTGAATAACACCCAACATTTCCATTTGATCCTATTTTTATTGGCCACAACATGTAAACATTCACAGGAGAGCATGGAATAAGTAAGTGAACCGCCTGAATCTCACTGAACTGCAACAGTTTTGTAAAGAGGAATGGTCCAAGTTTCATCCTGATCGTTGTGTCTAATCTGCAGAAAAGCAGTTATTGCTGCAAAAGAAGGATCGGCCAGCTATTAAATACAGGGAGAGCCTGGAACTTATTTTGGTTAAGGGGTGCTGAGGGACATGATTGCCCCCCAAAATGCTTTTTCTGTGCTTGTTTCATATTTAATAATGTTGCTTGCAATACATAAACTATCCACTAGGGGGTGCTGCAGAGGCTGTTTTGTTTCCTCAGGGCCTGGACAACGCGCTATCATCAATAGAAAAATGTATTCACAAGTTTATCAAGATATTTAGCAGATAAACCTGAGACATCCACAACATGCATGGAATAAATAAGTGAACCCCTGTATTAAATATCTGCCTGATCCTTCTTTTGCAGCAATACCTGCTTTTCTGTAGTTGCAGATTAGACGCTCACAACGATTAGGATGAATCTTGGACCATTCCTCTTTACAAAACTGCTGCAGTTCAGTGAGATTCAGGGGTGTACTTCCTTATTCCACGCTGTCCTGTGAATGTTTACATGTTATGGCCAATATAAATATGATCAAATGTAAATGTTTGGGTGGTATTAGTTCAGGCAGACACTGTTTAATCATTCCTGTGATTTGGATGAAGATCAGACCACATTTAGTGACCAATTTAGAAATTCCAGACGGTGTACTTACTTTTTCTCGGCACTGTACTTATACACTTAAGTAATTGGGTAGGAAAAAAAAAACTTTACTTGGTAGTTTTTTTGTGATGAATTCGTAGAACTGTCTGGTGGTGGAGTCTCCAAACATATGCACCTGTTTACCCTTGAGGCAGGCAGTAATGACTGAGGCGTTATTAAACTGGTGAACCTTGGGGCCTCCAAGTGGGCGCCATTCGTTCCCGTAGTAATATCCAGAAGGTTCTGTTGTAATCTTCTTTGTCTCACCTGCACAAAGAAAACATTTATTATTGTTTTACGAACCTACATATTACAACTATGACAAGCACAAATACCAGGGGTGTAACAATGCACCGTGCCACGATGCCCCGTGGTGCTAAAATCTAATGATATGCATCATACTAGAGTGACGGTGCAAGTTTTAGTCTAAAAGCTCCCACCGACTGGAATAAGTTACCTTGCTCAATCCGCTCTATTTCGACCATCCACGTTTTTAAGGCTTCTGTTTTCACTCACCTAAAATCAACCTGTTCCTGTTTTAGATAATTGCATTTGTGTTACTCACACACATTTTCTTTTGAGTTTTGTGTATAGTCTACTTTAACATACTTTAGTATTTGTTACTTTGCATTGTTGACCTGACAGTATGAAGAGCTTGATGGTTGGATTCAAAGGGAGAACTGTGGTGTGAGTGAAGGTATGAATGTTTCTTGTTATTGTTTTTTGCTGTTTTTAACTTAAATCAATCAATCAAACATTTTATTTGTATAGCGCCTTACAACAGCCAGAAGGTGCACAAGGCGCTTTCCAGTAAAAACATCAATGGTAAATAAAAACACAAATGTACATAAAAAACAACAGTTGCGTCAGAGGCTATGTGTTAAAAGATTGTCTGAAAAGATGCGTCTTCAACTGTGATTTAAAAACACTCAACCCGGTGATGCTTTGTTTATCCGTTTGTCATACTGCATACTTTTGTCAAAAATAACACCGAGGTTACGCACGGTGGGAGCTGAGGTGTCAGAGGACCACAACTGGGGGAACTGTTGGGTAAGTCCGGGCTGAACAGGATATACTCTTTCCTTCATTCAGATGAAGGAAATTCTGGGAAAGCCACTGTTTGATGTCCTGAAGGCAGTTATGGAGAGGGTCCAACACAGCACGGTTGCTCAGAATCACAGGAACGCAGATCTGGAGGTTGTCTGCATAGAAATGAAAGTGGACGTTGTGATTGGAGATGAGTTGACCAAGTGGCAGCATATACTATAGAGTGAAAACAAAATAGGACCAAGAATGGATCCTTGAGGCACGCCGGATAACAGAGGGGCAGGTCGGGTGATAGGGTGTTGAGGTCGGGAGATGAGGATGGCATGATCCACGGTGTCAAATGCAGCGGTCAGGTCCAGTAACACCAAAACCACAGAGCTTTTACTGTCCAGGGCTCCAAGAATGTCATGATGGACCATAAGTAGCGCTGATTCGGTGCTATGTATAGACCTGAAAACCGGACTGAAATGTATCTCCAATGGCGTGCAGTTGGAGGTGAGACTGAAGCTGGGAGAAAACAAGCTTCTCTATCAACTTAGACAGGAGTGACAGATGGCATACTGGGTGGAAGTTGGACTGTATGGAGGGATCAAGGTTGGGTTTCTTGAGCAGCGGTCTGACAGTGACGTGTTTGAGAGCAGTGGGACCAGTGCTCAAACTAAGACAGCTGTTTATGAAGGAGACAAGGCAGGGGCCTAGGATCCCAATAGCTTCCTTCATAATCCTGGCAGAAACAGCGTCTAGAGCAGGGGTGGCTCTCTTGGCCAGCCAGAGTGCGGCTCTTTGCATGACTGGATATGTTTAATTCAATGCGGCTCTTTGCAATAGAATTGGTAGCCTAAATATTTCCCATAAACTGTAACAGTCTTTAAGAATCTTGACCAAAAATCCAACCATAGTTCATGTGTTTCCATCCCTACACGCATCAATGAGAGTCTGCATATCTCTCCTTTTCGAAGCGGCGTGTAAAAGTTGCCCATGCAGCAGCCTCACTCACAGCGGGATGTAGGTTAAACAAGTTTCTGATTAGCCTACTTTTTATTTGATGAAAGTTGGACTCATATTCACAGAAAAAGATAAAAATTAGGAAATAGAAAAAAGCGGAACTCTAATGAAGCATATGATGCGAAGCGTGACATCGTAACGCGGAAATACGCGTGGGGGTGATGGGGAAGAACGGCCTCCCCGATCGGAACCCGAGTGGTGTTCTGTTACGAAAGTCATTGACTTTTCTTTCACATGTTGTAACTGTAACAAATGCAACATAAAACAGAATCTCAGACGCCCTCCAGAGGCTCCTGATTAAAGCTTATGAACTTTGTGCAGAGAGTACGTTCTCTGCACAGTCCAGTCAGGCTGCAGGCAGTGAGTGCACAGGCCAGGGGCGAACCAGAGGAGGGGGCTCAGTGGGCAGGGCCCCTCATACTAACACACTCCAGCATTAAAAATAAAAACATCTAATTCTGTCCCAGTCAGAGCAGAACAGCACAAAATGTCAGTTTATTTAATAAACATTTATTTCAATCTGGGTGAGAAGTAAAACTATTACATCTAATACAATTATTAAAGTGATAGTTTATTGTGATTAAATATAACGAAGGAGGAAGACACGCACATCCCCAAAAAACTTAAAAAGCGTGCCGGACCGAATGAATAGACAAACAAAAAAACAGAGGATCCGCACAGCTTTCTTAGCTCCCAAGTAGCGATTTATTGATGATATAGCACCTTTAGCCCTTCATCATTAAATATAACGGTCACATTGGCCTTCATTTATCAAACTTGCGTACGGTGAAATCAGAGCGTATGTGGGGTATACGAAAAATCACCGCCTGTTTTGGCGCACCGTACACCTGGCGCTCAAATCCTACACCAAGTCAGGAGGTGGTACATGATACAACAATTTTAACTAAACACTAAACAGCAGGAAAACAGTTTTTAACAGCATGAATCACATATGATCCTCATTAGTGATTTAAACATGACGCAAGGCGACAGCGTTAATGTTTATGGACTTGAGCTGCATCGACACGAGTCCGAGCCCAGAGGCTCAGCCCGGACCAGAGACCCTAGAACCTGGACCAGAGACTCTAGAACCTGGACCAGAGACTCTAGAACCTGGACCAGAGACACTAGAACCTGGACCAGAGACACTAGAACCCGGACCAGAGACACTAGAACCCGGACCAGAGACCCTAGAACCTGGACCAGAGACACTAGAACCTGGACCAGAGACACTAGAACCTGGACCAGAGACACTAGAACCCGGACCAGAGACACTAGAACCCGGACCAGAGACCCTAGAACCTGGACCAGAGACACTAGAACCTGGACCAGAGACACTAGAACCTGGACCAGAGACACTAGAACCTGGACTGCAGCCACAGAGACGCTTACAATGTTTTTTATATTTATGTTTCGTTTTTTGTTTTTAACAGAATACCGCTGCATGCGCAAACTTTGTGTGGATTCCCCGCCTCACACCCGCGGCCGCTGCCGTGTACCAGGACACCGGGACTCACCTGGGTCTGCGCGAGGCCATGCTCCGTGTTCTGGTTGGTTTGAGCGCTGAGTCTGTGGACCGTATTCGACAGCTCCACAGCTTTCGTCGGTCCGGACGGGTTTGTAAAGTCCGGGTTTGAGCGGCGCACAGGGTCTGCTGACCGCGCCTCTCCTCTCGTCAGGGGAATGATCGAAGCACGTCTCGTAGGGGGACGGACCGTCATTCCGACACCCCGTCATTCCGACACCCCGCTATCCCGACACCCCGCCATCCCGACACACCGTCATCCCGACACCCCGCCAATCCGACACTTTTTGGTACCGCTATTCCGACAATCATTTTGAGCGTATCTGTTTGCCTTCTGTCAACGCCACCTTCCCTGTTCATCCCCGCTGTCGGCCCAGGGGTGCAGAGGCTCGTGAGATGGTTTTGGGCAAAGGCAGGGACAGATGCAGGCTAGTCGCGCTGAAGTCCGCGGTTAATACGCCGCGCACTGTTGGACGTGTGCGGATTCCACTCAGACACTGGAGCTGTCGCTCAAGGCTTTAAGAGACTGACAAGCGGATGACCGAGCCACGCACTCCCCTTCGTTCAAAACACTGTCCCAAAACAACAAAGCAGCGCGCATGGGGGTGTGTATTTGGGGGGGGGGGTAGTATGCTCCAGTCACTGTGTGACACGGGCAAACACTGAATCTATCAAGACAAACAATAGCAATAAACACACGCGCTTTATGTCACATGAGTCTGTGCAAGCCAAGGCGGCGTGGGAGATGCATTCACATGCATTCAAAGATAAAGGTGTCACCACTCCGACAAAGGGTGAAAAAAATTGTTGGAGTGGCGGGACGTTTGATAATAAATGGAAACACCGCAATTCCGACAATTAGAACTCAATGTCTGTTTATAAAGTTTATAAAGTTTTTGTAAAGATTATTTTTTTTCTTGCAAGCATTTAGTAAACCCTTAGACATCCATGGTGTTTCTTTGCACTTTCTGTTTTTACTGTATTTCTTAATTGGGCAGTTTTTGTCGTATACCTTTTGAAATACTTGCGTAAACTCATCATATGCCATATTCGTGTCATTCTCTCTGTACACAATACTCCAGTCTTGAGCTAAAAGCTCCTTTTTAAATGCATCAATAGTTTTCTCTGTTTTTACCCTTCTAAACCAATACTTGTTTTCCTCTTCATCTTTTACATATCCATTTTTATACATAACGAAAACTGGAAGGTGATCACTAATATCATTTATAATTAACCCGCTGACTGTATCACTTTCTATTTCATTTGAGAAAATGTTATCAATCAAGGTGGCACTATGGGTTGTAATTCTACTAGGTTTGGTTATTAGAGGAAACAGACCTATACTGAATAAAGTATTTATAAATTTGTCCGTCTTTTTATGTTTATATGGGTTTAACAAATCGATGTTGAGGTCTCCCCCCACAAACATGACTTTATGATTTAATCCTGACAAGTGCTCCTCCATCCACTTAGAAAAAACATCTATATCAGAGCCAGGTGTTCTATAGATAGAACTCACAATAATATTTTTCTTTTTTTGCCTTGTAATTTCTACAGTAAGGCATTCAAGTGTATCATCCACCACCATTGTCTTATTTTCCATTACTTTGTAACTATAGTTGGAGTATATAAACATAGCTACGCCCCCTCCATGCTTGTTCCTTCTGTTCATACTTATAAATTCATAACCATCAATAGAAAACTCAAATTCTCTGTCATTATTGATCCATGTTTCTGTGATTAAAATGACACTGAATGGTGTGGAAAACTGTTTTAAGAAGCTTTTGATGTGGTCAAAGTTTGCATAGAGGCTTCGACTATTGAAGTGGATTACAATGAATGCCTTAATGTTCTTAAGTTTACTATTGTAAAGATCCTCTGTGTAATATTGACAGTCATTGGTAGCTCTAGAAAAGAAGTTATTTTCCGGGTCGATGTCGATCTCAGTGTTCTGTAGGTCGTATTGAGAGAATGTAAAATCCTGGGAGTTTGCTTCAGCATTTCTCCTTATTGAAAAGTCCAAGTCGGTGCTTCCTATAGAACTGTATGTATTACTAGACATGTGAGATTATGTGCTTTTACATACCAAAATCCATACGTTTTTCTCGGTGTTTATACTGGATGTGGTGTACTGCTGCGTGGACGTATAATGAGTTTATCATATCGCAAGAAGGCGATCTCCCCCCTTTCTCGTGCAGCTCTCAGCTCCGGCATCAGTTCTTTACGTTTTCTTTTTATGGATTCCGTGTATTCCTCGTTTATGAAGATTTTTGTTCCTTTGAGTCGTTTGGCGCGCTGTAAGATTTCTTCACGATCCTTCCATCTCAGTAGTCTGGCGATGATGGGTCTCGGCCAGTCTCTCCCGCCGCCCGGTTTCCCTACGCGGTGAGCCCTTTCCACCTCCACCGCGTGATGTAGCTGTAGCTTCTCCTTCAGTATCTCCTTAACTTTTACCTCGGCGTCGGCCCAAGTCTCCCCGGGCGACTCCAACACTCCCTCAAATACCAGGTTGTTTCTGCGGCTCTGCCCCTCCAGATACTCCAGTTTGTCCGTGATGATGTGTAAATTGTCACATACTTTGTAAAAGTCAGTTTGTAAGGTGTTTGTGCGCTCTGTGAGTTTCAGATTTTGTTCTTTTAAAGTGTCCACCTCACCTTGCGTGAACTGCAGGCTTGTTTTTAGTTCTTGAATGTCCTTAGTCTGTAAATCCATGCGGGTGTTTGTTGATTCCATGATGAGTTTTATAAATCCTTTGAAGTTTTCCTGCTGTTGTTGAATTAATTCCCTGAACATGACCCTCTGCTGCTCCATGAGCTCCGTGACTCGACTGAGGCTTACGTATTCCTCTTCCACCGCTGAATCTGACTGTTGCTTTGCCTCTCAGCAGGCCTGCATTTTCGTAATAAATATTTTGATATTCTTGAGAACTTTTTTCACGTTGGTCTAGCTTTGTCCGTCCCTGAAATCGGTCCGGACCTGCGTTTTAGTTTCATGCAGCTAAAATCTGGAACAGTCTTCATGAGGATGTGAGACAGGCCTCAACTCTGACAATGTTCAAATCCAGGCTGAAAACAGCTCTTTTTACCCGAGCAGATGAAAACTGAAAGTATTTTATCTGCACTCTTGCCTTTTACTGTAATTGATTAATTTTTATGTTGATGTTTTAATGATTGATTTGATCTGTTTTCTTGTAATTTTATGCAACTGTGAAGCACTTTGAATTGCCTTGTGTATGAATTGTGCTCTACAAATAAACTTGCCTTGCCTTAAGGAACAGGCTTCGTAGGAGGAGATTGAGCAGCCATGTTAATTTCACAGACCACTCGGGATCATTAGTATGAATGGGGCTGAATGGAACACCGGTTATCTCTTCTATCTTCTACCTATGGTTTAAAAGCACAACGCCGGCTAATCAGGAGAAAGGACAGCGGCCTCTGGAGAATCTACTCAGAAGTCGTGCGTCGCTGGTGTGCGTACAGCCCATTCAGCCCTTCACTTTAGCCGTACCCATCCATCCATCCATCCATTTTGTTTCCACTTGTCTGTTGCCGGGTCCTGGGGGCAGCTGTTGGAGCTGCACCAGCCCCTATGGCTCCTCCTGCAGGTGGTGGGTCCACAGAAGGACGGCCTCATGGTTCTAACCGGGCCTGTTGGTCTCTCATAAGGGGCTTCTGAACCGCTCTTTGTCTGACCCGTCACCTAGGACCTGTTTGCCATGGGAGACCCTACCAGGGGCACGAAGCCCCCGAAAAACGTAGCTCCCAGGATCATTGAGGCACAAACCCCTCCACCACGTTAAGGTGGCGGTTCCAGGAGGGTCTTTAGCCGTACCCCTCGCTGCAAAACAGAACTGGGTTACCCCTTGATCTCTCGTGCATGCACAGAATGAAGGGGAAGGGCTAAGGCAAGGGCTAAAAGGTTGAAATGAAATAAGAACCAAGTCAAAAAAGTACATTTTTTAATTTTTACCTGCTTTTGGCAAAATTGTGGCTGTCGCTTTTCCCAAGGCCTTAGTGAGAACTTTCATGTTGATGCCCCTAGAAAAGACACAATACTTTGACGTCAACTAAACAGGCCCATTTTAATTTTACACCAGTGTTTGTTTTAACGCGCTGATGTGTCGGAGTCCAACCCGAGCCCGAAAATAAGTTCTAAATATTTGTCGGAGCCCGACCGACTTCGGTCGGGTTGCAACACTCTAGACCGCACCACTGTCCGCAATCAATGTCCTGTGGCCCGTAAAACACTCGTTCCCCAGCAGCTCACCAGTCTCTCACCAGCCGCTCACCAGTCTCTCACCAGCCGCTCACCAGCCTCTCACCAGCCGCTCACCAGCCTCTCACCAGCCTCTCACCAGCCTCTCACCATCCTCTCACCAGCCTCTCACCATCCTCTCACTAGCCGCTCACCAGCCTCTCACCATCCTCTCACCATCCTCTCACCAGCCTCTCACCAGCCTATCACCATCCTCTCACCAGCCTCTCCCCAGCCTCTCACCATCCTCTCACCAGCCACTCACCATCCTCTCGCCAGCCTCTCACCAGCCGCTCAACAGTCTCTCACCATCCTCTCACCAGCCTCTCACCAGCCACTCACCATCCTCTCACCATCCTCTCACCAGCCGCTCACCAGCCTCTCACCAGCCACTCACCATCCTCTCACCATCCTCTCACCAGCCGCTCAACAGTCTCTCACCATCCTCTCACCAACCGCTCACCAGCCTCTCACCAGCCACTCACCATCCTCTCACCATCCTCTCACCAGCCGCTCAACAGTCTCTCACCATCCTCTCACCAACCGCTCACCAGCCTCTCACCAGCCTCTCACCATCCTCTCACCAGCCACTCACCATCCTCTCACCATCCTCTCACCAGCCTCTCACCAGCCGCTCAACAGTCTCTCACCATCCTCTCACCATCCGCTCACCAGCCTCTCACCAGCCGCTCACCAGCCTCTCACCATTTGCTCACCAGCCTCTCACCAGCCTCTCACCAGGCGCTCACCAACCTCTCACCGGCCGTAGAGGAGGCGCAGGAGACGTGTCAAAAGCTTCCCACGCACAAAAAGCTTTCCATAATTTATATGATTTTTTTCTCCTTTTTACTTCGCTGAATTGCATATATCAGAGGCACCATTACCATCCCCTGCCAGAGTGGGCTCAAATGACTATATTTTCATTTGTTTCACCTATTTATGTTTTTCATTCAAAAGTGACATGAACATCAAAACTGCTAAGTCAAAGCAGTTTGAATGAAAAGGAGCAGATAGAAGGGTGATCTTATGATATCTGCCTCTTTGTTAATGTTACATCAGCACATCTGAATAGTTCAGAGAAATTCAAAGATTTGTAGATTGGTGTGATGAGAATGACCTAGTTTTAAACATGAGCAAAACCAAAGAGATGGTGTTTGATCCCAGGGAGACCGGGGATCACAGACCAGTGGTCATGCGTGATCAAGATATTGCTCAGGTGACCTCTTACAAGTATTAAGGGGTTTTCATTGATAATACCTGGATAATACCTGGAGCACAAGAGTCAAGAATCTGTGCAGTAGCAACGGCTTTAAATATGTTGGAATTATAATTACTCCACAAACATGTCTGATGTCCTTTCAGCAGTACTAACAAAAATGTGTACGTTGAACAACATCCGCATCATGTCTGTGAGACATGACGAAAACTTATGTTTTATACCTTTGGAAGAGGAGCCTTTCTTCTTTGCTGATTTTCAGGCCGGACCAAACTACCACGTGGCTCACGCGGGTATTACAGTCGAGTGTTTTGGGTTTGTAGCAGAACCACTGCTCCCCAGTGTGGAGGTCCGTGAAGTTGCACAGAGGAGCCTTGTCCGGATCCAGACACACGTTACAAGTGCTCGTCTCAGTGACACTTCCGAACCTGAAGTCACTGCTAAACCAGATCCTGTCAGGCTGCTCCTCCGTCACACGCTTTAAAACTGTGATGGACTCACTCGTCTGCACCAGCAGCACCTGGAATCAGTTTACAGTCATTCAGAGGGTTCAAGTCTACTTAACATTTGACATGTTATGTACAGTGTTGGGTCCTGCCTGAAATACCTGTTGAAACACGGAAAGACATGGAAGAGATTGTAACGCACAAGGAACGAGACTGGGCGACCCAGGGGTCACGGCGGGCACGGGGCAAGAGCAGAGAGAGGCTCGTGGTGTACGAGCTGCCGACTGCGGGGACGCCACACGCAGGGGAGACGAGGACCGGCGCGACCTGGCAGGCTGGCCTATGGCACCTTTCTTAGGATCATTGAGACCCCACCAGGTGAGATCCTGCATGGAGCCCCAGTCCGAGGGAGATTGACCTTTTTTCACCAAGCTGCTTGGCAATTTCCCCGTAGCCCTTTCCAACCTTGTGGAGGTGTACAATTTTGTCTCTAGTGTCTTTGGACAGCTCTTTGGTCTTGGCCATGTTAGTAGTTGGATTTTTACTGATTGTATGGGGTGGACAGGTGTCTTTATGCAGCTAACCACCTCAAACAGGTCCATCTACATTTAGGATCATAAATGGAGTGGAGGTGGACATTTTAAAGGCAGACTGACAGGTCTTTGAGGGTCAGAATTCTAGCTGATCGACAGGTGTTCAGATACTTATTTGCAGCTGTATCATACAAATAAATAGTTACAAAATCATACATTGTGATTTCTGGATTTTTTTTTTTTAGATTATGTCTCTCACAGTGGACATGCACCTACGATGACAATTTCAGACCCCTCCATGATTTCTAAGTGGGAGAACTTGCAAAATAACAGGGTGTTCAAATACTTATTTTCCTCGCTGTACATGCCAATGTTGTGACCCTTCTCAAACATACTGAGGCTGTCTGTCTTTAGGCCCCAAATTATGTTGATTTGTTCATTTGTTGATTTTATTTTCTGAGGCCTGTTCCAAATTCACATCAATGAAAGCCCCATAAAAACAACAAAAAGCAGCAAAAAACAGGCAATGCAGGTCAAAACATTTCCAAACATGCGAGATGTGTGACCCGGGCCTGACGCCTCGGTCACATTTGGTCTGAATATATCATTACAGTTCCTTTAGGTCATATATTTAAGTCACCTCTACGTCGGCCGTCCCGTTCCACAGCAGAGGAAACACTGCGGTGAACGTCCCGTTGAGGTGGTCCTGCACCTGTCCCACCACGCCCGCCCCCAGCCTTCGGTTGTGGAGTCTGGATGAGAGATAGTCCCCTCCACTCTTCTTTGGGTTCCCATTGTAGTCCCTCAGCTGGATCCTCACCATCAGCTCGTCCCCCACTCTCCACCCTCCGTCCCGCGGCACGATGCTGAATGAACTTTTGGCGCCGCTCGTCGTCAGATCCAGCGAAAACGGTTTAGGTAAAGGAGGAGTTTCAGGCCACGTTATAGAGTCCAGAAGTCTGCGTCCCTCTTGAGTGTTTTCAGGGGAGAGGTATGTGAAACTGCAGCGCTGGACGTCAGGCGCAGACTGTGGCGTGGATCTGTCGCAGGATCTGGCGGTCTCAGGTGCTGGCGTCGACTTTAACTCAGAATCTGGTCTTGTGCAGGAGACAACTTTTGTATACCACTGATTTGACATGAAGTCATAAACCTGTAGTCAGATAAAACAAAGCAGTGTTTAATTACAGTTATTTCATCAACATCTTCAACTTCGTGAATGTAGTCTCTTCCTGCTAAAGCTGAGCACAGACTGCACGATTTTGTTTTCAGTCTTAAGAGATTTTGTGAAGAAAGGGGGCCCACACTACACGGGTTAATTTAGCGCGACTGAGGGTTCACACAGTCCTTATACAGTCCTGATCAAAAGTTAAGACCAGTTAAAAAATGGCAAAACATTTAATTTTGCATGGTTGGACTTTCTTAAAAGATCCCGAGGGCTATGGAACAAAAAGTGACTCAAAAAACATTTATTTGGGTCTTCCACTATTTTGTTTCCATAACCCTCAGGATAGGGACTGTACACAGCGGTGCGTCTCTATCTGCCCTGGATTTCTCTTTTTGGAGGAGAAAAACTGACCCCAGATCAGTAGAGAGAGGCCCCATTGTTTGCGAGCGTGAGAAACGTGTGTTTGGATTGGTCAATAATGTCATTGGATCACTGTCGGCACAACACAGTTCAATGGCGCAAGTACAAGTCTTCCTGAACTTCTTTTATAATTCTCTCAAATGAAAATTAAGAGTCGGCGACGCAAAGAAGCGGGACGTATTTCCAGTGGATTTATTAAGAAAAGGAGTTGGACAGACAACAGCATTGTCCGAACACAGTGAGTGCCGCTAAACTCTATTTGTAAGTGAGATGCAGGTGGAACATGTTGGCGTGGTCTGCGTGGGGCTGTGGTCGTTCATTAGTATGATAGAAAAATGAAAAAGGAGGTAACTAGGGTATTTTTCTTTGTGTATTCCGCTCTGTTATTGGGCGCTGTTTTCACGCGTGTTCACTCTTGGATCGGTTAAAATCCCCCACGTACCTCCTGTGCGTCCAACATCAGCCTTTCATTTCAAACATGTTTGATTTACCACGACTGGGGTTCAGTCACGTGCCCACATTACACGATTCAAACTCGACCCCACTTTTTTCCCCTCAAATTGTTCACAATTGGTGAGACTGTCCTCCTAACCAATAATTGAATTGTGGTCGTCTGTATGAAGTCTGAAATACAACTGATATGACAGAACGGCGCCCCCTGGGCTTTTGCATATTGTGCATGTTAGGAAAAATGTGAGATCGCTGGATAAATGGAGTTAAACTAAACATCTGAACAGTCATGGAACACGGATTTTGCTACAGAAATGTGTATGAACTCGTGCGTAAAAGTCTCAGTGGAGGACGACTTATTCAGTGCGTCATCAGCTCATCAATATCAGGGCTCACATTATACTGATACAAATGTAAAGTGGAGCTTATTATTTGCATTTTCTCGATTTTAACATTAATGTTTAAGAAACAGCGCGTGAACGGTACAATATTTACCAGTTCCACTGCACAACACGCCGCACACAGACAACAGCCCGAGACGGAGGAGAGTAAGAGATGAATTGTCCGAACACAGTGAGTGCAGCTAAACTCTATTTGTAAGTGAGATGCAGGTGGAACATGTTGGTTCGTATTAACTTTTGGTGCTTATAATGTTGTCTCCCACACACGGGACGGAGAGAAATAGATGAGCTCGTCCTGAGACTTACAAGAGTTAAAGAGCGGCTCCAGATGAGAAGGATATTATTAGCCTTCAACTGCATTTGCATCGTGCTTTTCTTCCCCGTGAAAGTTAGCTAGCTAGGCAGTGATACAAGTGAAACAGTGAAGCTGCTTTGAGAGAGAGAGCCCCGCACACTCCTTCAAAATGACGGCCTTTGAAATTTTCCGTCAAAGCTTAAAATATTCCATAAATGACGGAGAATTATTGGTTAATGTGAGTCACTGTTTGTGAATTGATTGATATGTACATTTATGAGGAGTTTATGACAAAACCGTCTCAAAAAGAGTGAGTTTATAGGCTAGGGGATTTGGGGGGAAAATAGTAATTTTCAATATTTCAGTTTTGTTAGTATTGTAATAGCTGTGTATTACTTGTTGTGTTTTCCTTTGTGTTCTGTTGTTGTTTACCTGTTATGCTACCAGGGGGCGCTGTGAGCATGTGTGAAAGTGTGCTCTGAGAGAGGGAGAAGTTGAGCTCCCGGGCCTGGGTTCAGTGTGTTGTGCGTGAACTGCAGCCTGAACAGTAGCTTGTACTTTTGGCAGCCTGTTCATTAATGAAGCACCTTGAAGTACACGTTGGCTGGTTATTGCCCGTAAGTGCGGGGCATTACATTGGTGTCAGAAGCTAGAGATTCGCCCCACGCTACAAGTTGGTGTTCGACGGAAGACAAGTGAAGGATTTTTTCAAGCGAGAAAGCCCGACTGCAGGTGAAGAAAGAAGCCATTGAGTGCACAATAGACATGCCTGCAAACGATGAGTTGTCCCGGGAGGACTTTGTACCGCAGCCCCCGGGCTCCTCAGATGCCAGCCGCTCTGGCGCCGCTCGGCGTGAGCCAGAGCCCCGCCGTGAACGCCACACGGCCCAGGTTGTAAACAAAGATGGCGGTGCCCATCCACTCCTCTCAACCGGTGTGATGGCGCTGACGTTCTCGGGCAAGGGGAGCTGGGAAGCATACCTTGCGCAGTTTGAACTGTTGGCCGCTGCGGCGGGCTGGTCCGGCCGGATTAAAGCAGTGCAGTTGGCCCTGTCCCTGACTGATGATGGAGCTGCGTGCTGGCTGCTCTTGTCCCCGGAGGAGAGAGAGGATTTCTCTATGGTGGTGGGGGCCCTGCAGAGACGCTTTGGAGTATTTAATCTTACGGACTCTTTACGATGTGAGTTTAAGAATCGTGTCAAGCAGCCGGGTGAGTCCCTCCGGTCTTTGGCGCATGAGATTGAGACCCTGGGGAGGCGTGCCTATGCCAGTTTGCCAAGTATGATCCAGAGTAAGCTAGTCCGTGAACAGTTTGTCCATGCCCTGACTCCAGTGGAACTGCGCCTGCATGTGCAGCTCGACCACCCTGTCACGCCGGGCCAGGCGCTTGAGTTGGCTTTGGAAAAAGAAACTGCCATCTGTACCTCAAAAACCAACAACCCCTGCTCCTGTGATGGCTGCTGTGGCCCAGGAATTGCCAGATCAAAAACCAGCTTGGGCGGAGAAGCTGATAAATGCAGTGTAGACCCTGTCTGTGCAACCCAGGGAGTGCTGACGCCCCTCCTAGTGCCTGTCGGGGGTGTGGAAAGCTTGGACACACTCTCCGCCGCTGCCCTGAAGCTAAAGGTCAGAAGGGATGATGCAGCTCCAGCAGGAAGAAAATGGATGGATGGTTTAAAAATAAGTGAAAAGATGACTAGACTGATGTTACACACAATGCCCAACAGGAGGCGAAAGATTAACATGAGCCGACTCTTTATCGACTTTATTATGATATGAAATACGCTATAAACATATATTAATTAAATACATAATACATACATGTTGTTTCAATTATTAAATACATTATAAATAGGAAAAATTTAGCTAATTGTCCCTTTAGTTTATATTGGAAATTACTATTTTTTTCTAGCCCTCACCTGAACCAAGCGCATTCTCTCCAGTTTGGCTTTACCCGAACCTAAAAAAACCCCAAATAAACCAACAACAAAGTAGCAACAAAAGAGCGACAAAAACGTTCCTGAAAAGTAACAATAACAAAACAAACAAAAAACACAAAACTGCGCAACAATAAAGTTACAATCAGTTTTATTTCAAATAAGACGTTACACTGTTGCTCTCCAGTCAAGAAGTTTTTAGATTTGAGTAAAGCCAAACTGGAGAAAATGCACTCAGTAATTAACCTCTTAACAGTTATTATGTTAAGAGGTTACATAATAACTGTTTTGTCATAAACTCCTCATAAATCAATCATCCATCCATTTTCTTCCGCTTTATCCGGGGCCGGGTCGCGGGGGCAGCAGTCTCAGCAGAGATGCCCAGACTTCCCGATCCACGCACACCTCCTCCAGCTGTTCTGGGGGGACCCCGAGGCGACACCAGGCCAGCTCGGAGACATAGTCCCACCAGCGTGTCCCGGGCCTTCCCAGTGGGACATGCCTGGAGCACCTCCCGAGGGAGGCGACCAGGAGGCATCCGGTACAGATGCCCTAGCCACCTCAGCTGGCTCCTTTCGACGTGGAGGAGCAGCGACTCGAGTCCGAGCTCCTCCCGGGTAACTGAGCTCCTCACCCGATCTCGGAGGGTGCGCCCAGCCACCCTGCGAAGGAAACTCATTTCAGCCGCTTGTATTCGTGATCTTGTCCTTTCGGTCATTACCCAAATCTCATGACCATAGGTGAGGGTGGGAACGTAGATCGATCGGTAAATCGAGAGCTTTGCCTCAGACTCAGCTCCCTCTTCACCACAACAGTCCGATACAGCGACCGCATCACTGCTGACGCCGCACCGATCCGTCTATCGATCTCACGCTCCATCCGTCCCTCACTCGTGAACAAGACCCCGAGATACTTGAACTCCTCCACTTGAGGCAAGGACTCCCCACCGACCTGAAGCGGGGAAACCACCTTTTTCCGGTGGAGAACCATGGCCTCAGATTTGGAGGTGCTGATCCTCATCCCGGCCGCTTCACACTCGGCTGCAAACCGCCCCAGTGGTGAAGGTCCTGATTTGATGAAGTCAACAGAACAACATCATCTGCAAACAGCAGAGATGAGATTGTGAGGTTCCCAAACCGGACACCCTCCGGCCCCTGGCTGCGCCTAGAAATTCTGTCCATATAGGTAATGAACAGAACCGGTGACAAAGGGCAGCCCTGGCGGACACCAACACACACCGGGAACAGGTCTGACTTACTGCCGGCAATGCGAACCAAGCTCCTGCTGCGGTCATACAGGGAACGGACAGCCCTTAGTAGAGGGCCCCGGACCCCATACTCCTGGAGCACGGTCACGAGGGACACGGTCAAACGCTTACTCCAGATCCACACAGCACATGTGGACTGGTTGGGCGAACCCAAACAAACCCTCGAGCACCCGATGAAGGGTATAGAGCTGGTCTAGTGTTCCACGGCCAGGACGAAAACCGCATTGTTTCCTCCTGAATCCGACATATCAATCAATTCACAAATAACAGTGAGTTATAGGTATAATACGGATGTTGTGACTGATGCCCCTGCAGTGGCTCTAAGCAAGGAAACCCCTGCTCTGCACAGTCTCATTTGAAAGTTGCGCTCCACACGTCACTTCCTGTGTGCTACCATGCAAACAGCGTGGTTATTTGAGAATAAGGTTATTTTCGGGTAAATTTAAGTTTGCCACATTTGTACCAAATAGGACAGGATGTTGTCGTCAGAAAAATAAGTTTACTTCGGATTATTGCTGTTAACACCCTGCCGCATCAGGTAAGTCTCTCTTTTAACAGCGCAATGTTACAGTGACCAAAAGCCCAGGGGGCGCCGTTCTGTCATACGTTCATATCAGTTGTATTTCAGACTTCATACAAACGACCACAATTCAGTTATTGATTAGGAGGACAGTCAACAAAGTGGACAACGGTTTTTTTCTGCCCTTTCGTAGTTATGTATAACTGCAGCACTGGACGTAATCGCATAATGGCGACATGTAAACGGGAAGCAACCTTCCTCTCTCTTGGTACAGCTGCATTTTTTTGGCCTTTTTCTGCGAACTGCATTTGTGGTTTCTGTGCTCCACATTGTTTTACTGGATGCTTTTGTGCGTCTTTGCCGTGTTTTTGTGGGGATTGGTGAATTTTTGTTACTGCTTCCTGAAGAAAGCAGCTTTTTAAAAGTTTAGCTTATCAGCTAAACTCATTTGAGATCTTCACATTTCTTCTTCTGAGACACTGAAGTGGCACCAAGAGCCCCCTGCGCCTGCAGCACAGGCTGGATGCGTCACAAGAAACGCCGCAGGAAACTAAAAAGTGACAAACGAGGAGGTATCTGGGCGAGACTCACAGCTAAGCCACACATGCATTGTTCTGGCTAACGGACGTTCACTGGAGAATATAACAGATTACCTGCTAAGCTCTTCACAGAAAAATGTAAAAGACTATTGTGGAGAAAGGAGGAGGCGGAGCTGACCAGTGCATGATGCCACGCTCTGAATCAGGGACAAACCCAGGAGGCGGTGCACCATTTCAGAAGATCAGAGACGCACTGAAGGCAGGCAGCCAGGTGTCCTCCGGTTGCTACAGTTTCCTCGACCTCCAAACACATGCTGGTCAGGTTAACCCAGAGTGGCGGCGCGGCTCAGTCACAGCGGCTCAGGACTAATACTATTTCGTTGTACAATGACAAATAAAGCACTTTACTTACTTCCTTACTAAAGGACGTTTCTTGGTTGTTTCACCTCAAACAAATGATACAAATGAATGGAAGGAAAAATAATCAATTAAATCTGTTTTATGGTTCAATGTGACAAATGTTTTCGTATAGGTATCATAAAAAGTATCGTTCAGTTATCGTTATTGAAATCCAAATATCATTAAAGTACTGGTGTCGAAAAAGAATGTAACGGTACCCAGCCCTAGTGCTGGAGGGCCAACAGTGCTAATATTCTACAAAAAGTACCATGTAAAAGAAACGGAAATATTGCAGGTCATCTCCCCCACACACCAGGCAGCATATTCAAAGAAAAAAACAATAACGTATGAGCCTTACAATGAGTTGGTAAATGAGTATCTAAAAACAAAATAAGTGTATGCACGGTGTTTGCCGCTGAGGGGTTAAACCATCTTAAGTCTCCGCTTTGCCTTACAGTATGTGACCAGGGTTCACTTTACCTTTGTGTTAATGAGAAGAAAAATGAGAGCTGTAGTGAGCAGCAGGAGGAAGACGATGTGCTTCTTTTTGCCTCTTCCGATCTCTAAATCACAGAGCTGCTTCATGCTGGTGCCTCTGCCCCTGTCACAACAGTGAAAACATATTCAATGACATACCAACCCCATGACTTTTTTCAATTATTAAATTAAGCAGTGTTAAAAGGAACTAGACAGAGTTTAAAAATGTAAAAAAAACAACATGTATTTTCAACCCCCTACTTGCTCCAGCAATGTTCCCATGTGTAGAATGAGCCCAGACCTCTTCACAACAACCGCTGCTAACATCCTGCACTTCACTTAAAAAGTTGTTAAGTGACAACTTTTGCAGGCGTTTGCAGACCAGGGGAAAGGTAGACACTATCAGATGTAATATTTTATCTAACCAAAGTAACACGGCTTTAAATACATCTGGTTGTCTACTTGTTCCAGAGGAAACACTGCACAGTTTTGTCCAGGTTAATGCTGAGATGCTTGATAAAGTTTTCTCCTCAGTGAGGCCCACCACATGTCTTTTAGACCCGGTCCCAACACCGTGTTTTAAAACATACTATGGATCGTTTAAAGAAGAACTTTTAAACATGATGAATTGCTCTCTTCAGACGGGGGTCTTCCCTGCTGCCTTTAAGGAGGCGGTGGTGAGGCTGAAGAAGACCAATTTGGATTGTAATAATTTTAACAACTTTAGACTGGTATCCAACTTACCATTTTTCTGCAAAATCTTAGAAAAACTTGTCTTTATCCAACTTAATGATTTTATTACTGCACATAACGTCCTTGAGAAATTCCAGTCTGGCTTTAGGGTAAACCACAGCACCGAGACGGCCTTTTTAAAGATCTTTAATGATCTTAGATTAAATTATGACTCACAGAAGGTCACAGTGTTGGTTCTACTGGATCTGAGCGCTGCCTTTGATACAGTCGACCATACTATTCTTTTAACTCGTTTAAAACACATCGGCCTCTCTGGTGCTGTCCACAAATGGTTTACATCCTACCTCACAGACAGGACATTCATGGTGAGTGTGGATACCTGCTCCTCTAAGGTCCATAACATTACATGTGGTGTGCCCCACACTGTAAACCCAGACAAGTTAGTTCTACTCAAATAGATTGATGAAACTGATTACATAAAAAAAAATGAGTACAAAAAAATCTGATTTTGACTTAATAAGCAGCGCATTTTTAAGTAGAATTCTCCAAAATATATATATTTTTTATCATTAACATTTTCAATTTATTTTGACAAAAACTTTTAGGTACAACAAACTTAAAACAATTATTTTAAAATAAATAAATCCTTTTAACCATTAAAAAACTGAATGTTTTTGTTGATATTGACCCTAATAGTTTTACTTGTTTTTACTAATAAACAACTCAAATATTTCAAGTTAAACTAAACCAAATATTAAAAAGTAAACCACATTCATTTTAAACAGCATCTTTATTTAGCGATTTCTGTAATAAAATACAAATCCCCTCAATAAAAGTGCAAACATGAAGTGCATCACAAATAGCCTCCATCCTTTGAGGTTTAATTTCTACAATAAGAGAAAACAGAAAGGCCAACTAAAAACATTGGCCAACTATTGATTCTAAAAACTAAAATTGGTTGATATCTTTAGTCTTGGAACACAAAGTGATAAAGAAATCACATTTTAGATAATACTGCTCAAAACTGCCAGCTACTCTAAACACGTCACAATGGCTTGGGTACAGCTCAGCAAAGTCCAATGATTAAAACGCCATATGAACCAAAGAAAATGTAATAAAAAATAATAAAAGTGTTCAAGTGCTGTTCACTCTACTCGAGGTAAAGGGCATTTCTAAGACTCAACACCCTTGGTCTCAATTTTCCATTTTCAAGACCCATGACAACTTTTTGGATGAAGTCAAATGTGTTGGCCAGGGCATTTGGGTAACTTAAATGCAACGCATACATCAATCCAAAAAGCAAGACATACCCATCAGCCAGTGAAGACACATCCATAACAATGTTACCCTCAATGACCACCGTAATTCTTTCTGGACACAAGGTCGACACGTCAGCTTCATTGGCATTGACTAATAGAAGACCCACAGACACATTTTCTTTTCTTTTTTTCAACTTTATTTATTGAACATTTTGAACATAAAGACAGATGTTGTTGGGACAAGTACAGATACCGCGTCAAGGTATTCTCAGTTCTGTCAACCCCCACCCACCCTGACCACCCACATCACCCACAGGCCAAAAAATAATAATAATAATAATAAAAATAAATAAACAATAAAATAAAATAAAAGAATAACAGAGAAGAATAAACACGAAGTGTAAGTGTAGATAGATAAGTAGAAATAGTGTTAGATATTCAAGTATCCTCAGGGTCAAGAAGATTCAGAGAGTCGAAATACCTAAGAAAAGGGTCCCATGTAACATGAAATAATCTGATGGAGCCTCTAAGAGAAAACCTCAGTTTTTCTACTTTGAGGTTGTAAAGCACCTCTCGTATCCAACGGGCATGTGAAGGGGGGTGAGAATCTTTCCAGTTAAGTAAGATCAGCCTACGAGCTAGCAGTGTGGTAAATGCTATAGCCCGCTTCATTCCTTTAGGCAAGTTGGAAGCAGGGGGGATGCCAAAGATTGCAGACATTGGATTGGGAACAACCAGAGAACCATATGCATCAGTCAGTGATCTAAAAATCCCTGTCCAGAATAGATTCAACTCAGGACATGACCAGAACATGTGTGAATGATTGGCAGGCGAAAGTTTACATCTGCCACAGGCATCATTTACTGAAGAATAGATTTTTGCAAGTCGTGAATTGGTGTAATGTGCCCTGTAAACAACCTTACATTGAATTAGTCTATGACGGGCACAGATAGAAGATGAATAAACTAAAGCCAGTGCAGATGTCCATTGTTGCTCTGTGAATACAATGTTAGGACTCTCCTCTGTAGAGATAAAAAATTATTGGTTTGATAGCCCCCAATAAATGTGTATTACTGTTGCAAACTGGTCAAGCATCTTTAGTTCTACTGGGGCCGAGGAGATCAAAAGCCATCTGTGCTTGAGGGGTAAATAGTGGGGGCATCCTGCCTTGGGGGTAATAAAAAGCTTTCATCTGTATTTTAGCATATAGTCTCTGGATGTTATCTAAGCTAAGGAATGTTCTTTGTGTGCTGGGATGCATGTGTGATGTGCTCAGGGGATGGGCTAAACTTGGATATTATAAGGAAAGTTCTGTAGAGACGTCCTCAGACTTCTTTGAGACTTCTTTGAAATGCTTCACCATGTAGGACATCTGTAATGTGACCACTCTCCTGCAATAAAATGCCTGAAGAACGACACTTTTCTCTCTGCCTGTTTTTCCATCAACGAGGGGTCTGGACGGACGACTATCTCACGTATTTTTAATATTCACACCTCCCAGACTCTTTTAACTGCATTTGCGGGTGTTGAGGTTTCTGACCACATAAGCTTGTAAAGTGTCGAAATACATCCTCTAAAGCTAGGATCAATTACGAGAAGAGAGTCTAATAAGGTTTCTGGAGGGCGATTCGGAAAGTGAGGGAACACCTTCTTAAGATAGTCACGGACTTGAAAGAAACGAAAGAAATTGTGTTTTGGAAGAAGGTATTTAACAGATAACTGTTCAAAAGAGGAAAAAATGTTCTCAGTGTAGAGATCTGCTATTGACTTGATTCCACTATCATGCTAGCCTGGAAAAATCCAGACTCACCGCTGTACCAGCCGGTGAGTCTGGTCACCCCTGCGTCGAATCCATTTCCCACAGCGGTAGATACGCAAGCAAACAGGAAGTGGAGTAAACCAATCAGCGAAGGGCGGGCGTCTGCTGTTGATGTGGTGTTATTAGCGGTTTTGCGTTAATATTTGCGCAGGATTATGAATAACGAAACTCACCTACTGTCGATGTGTTTTTTAGTCATTTACCGCCGACTGGAGACACGCTTTCTCTCTTTCGTGCATCGTTCGTAGATTGTTATTGAGGGGACTTCCGCGTCCCGTGAGTGACGTTGCTCGCTAACAACACGTCACGCCAAATAAACGATTCAGATTGGACGTGAACGGATTAATTTTGCGGAAGGCGCGAGCGTTGACTGGGTGACCAGACTGATCCCCCGCTGGATAAAAAAATACAGAGGGGAATCATTCTGGTCTCACCAGGCTACTATCATGCCATATCTTATATGCTCAATCTTGGGATGGTTCAAACATACAGTTTTTAAACACTGATGTCAGGGCGGATGGATTTGAGAGGCCAATCTGTTTCCTAAATTGATTCCATATTTTCAAAGAAGTGGATGCAACAGGGCAAGTAGTTAAACGTTGAAGGGGAAGTTGTGAGCACAGGACTGAGCGAGTGAGAATGAACAGGATTTCTTCTCCAACTGTACCCAGACTGGCAAAGAGTCATCCTCCTTCATCCAAAACAAAATTTTTTGCACATTTGCAGCCCAATAGTAATATCTAAAAACTGGGAGGGCAAATCCTCCTTTCTCTTTGGGAGACTGTAAAACCGATCTACGAATTCTAGCAGGCTTCCCAGCCCATAAAAAGTTTGAAATCATAGTGTCTAATCTAACAATAAACGACTTATTGAGAACAATTGGGAGATGTGGAAACATATAAAGAAATTTGGAAAGAACTACCATCTTCACTAAACTTATTCGGCCAGCGAGCGACATAGGTAAAGTTGACCAGCGAGCAAAATCAGCTTCCGTCTTCTCCACCAAAGGGGTAAAGTTTACTCGATACAAATCAGAAAGAGACAGCACAATTTGGATACCCAAGTAGCGGAAACCATTATTAGACCTACGGAACGGAACTACTGAAGGAGGCAGCTTTTTAGCGGCGTCATTAAAAGCTCACTCTTTTGGTAATTAAGTTTGTAGCCAGATATGGTGCCAAATTCATTAAGGACATTTAGAATAGCGGGAAAAGAAGAGATAGGGTCCGAAACATATAACAAAAGGTCATCCGAATGACCGAATCCGTATAGCGAAACCTTATTGACTATATCAGATCTTGTTATACCTTTAAAAGAGGCCTCTGCACGTAGCCAGAGGGCTAGGGGCTCTATCACTAAAATAAACAAAAGCGGGGAAAGGGGGCAGCCCTGTCTGGTACCACGGCTTAAAGAAAAAGAGGAGGAAAGAACATCATTAGTCCGTACTGAAGCTTTGGGTGAAGAATACAAAAGTGTCACCCAGTCAACAAAGGTCCTGCCAAGTCCAAATTTTGTCAGCACCTTGTACAAAAAACTCCACTCAACCCTGTCGAAGGCCTTCTCGGCGTCGAGGGACACAACGACTTCGGGGACTGTAGCACTAGGTGAGGTAATGATATTGAAAAGCCTCCTAGTGTTGCATGAGGACTGCCTCCCGGGCATGAAACCAGTTTGATCCAGATCGATAATTGAGGGTAGTATCTGCTGTAAGCGTAATGCCAAAACTTTAGTTAGGACTTTAAAATCCACATTCAACAAGGAAAAATGGGCCTATAGCTGCTACATAATAAAGGATCTTTATCCTTCTTAAGGAGCAATGAAATCGTAGCCTCAGACAGGGTGCAAGGAAGTCTAATATTCAGTGGTATACCCATCGGGCCCAGGGGACTTGGACCCCTGCAGACAACCTATGGCCTCCTGGACCTCTAGTATAGTAATTGGGGTGCCAAGTCGATCTGCTAATTCTTCAGTAATGGAAGGAAAGTTGATCTTATCTAATATATCATCAGGGGAGGGTGGAAAGTCAGATGTATAGAGAGAAGTATAAAACTCAACAAAGGCATCATTAATGCCCTTTGGGTCAGTGGTAGTTTCGCCAGAGCTGGACTTAATTGCAGGTATAAGTCTAGACGATGCCTCGGCCCGAGCCTGATATGAAAGAAGCTTGCCAGCCTTGTCTCCCGATTCATAGAAAAGCTGCCTTGATTTGAGCAAGGAAGCTCTAACAGAAGTAGTGGAAATTAGATCAAGTTCTGTCTGTAAACAGAGTTTTTTTTTGTGAGTATCAGGATCCGGATTGGCAGCGTACTGTACATCCACTTCTTTGATTTCCTTCAAAAGTTCATTGAAGCGGGCAGTTTCAGTTCTGTTTTTATTAGAAGCATAAGAAATAAGTTGTCCTCTCATGTAGGCTTTAGAAGCCTCCCAAAGGCTACTCCTGCTAATATCATGCACATCATTTAATTCAAAAAACAAGGAGATTTGGGTACGTATAAAATCTCGATAGCTGTCCTCGGCTAGAAGAACGGAGTTGAATCTCCACTGCCTGATTGGACTTGACCGATAGGGTAGTGCCAAATCAAGGGAAACTGGTGCATGATCTGATATTGCAATAGTGTGGTAATCAATGGAAGCTAAATTTTGAATTAGTCTAAGGTCCATAAAGAAGAAATCTATCCGGGAATAAGAGTGATGAACATGTGAGAAAAAAGAAAAAGCTTTGGTAGAAGGAAATTTATGCCTCCAAGGATCGATCAGACCCGTTCGCTGAGAACAAGCAAGTAAAGTTTTTGCGGCCTTCATAAGAGGGGCAAGTTTGTTAGAGGAACGGTCCAGCAAAGGGTCTTGGACCAGGTTGTAATCCCCTGCAATAAGTATATAGTGATTTTCAACATCCGGAAAGGAAGAAAAAAGTTTAGATATAAAATAACTGTCGTCCCAGTTTGGACCATAGACACAAACAAAAAGAAATGGCATTTCTCGAAGTCTCCCAGAAACCATGACATATCTACCATTGGGATCCAGCACTGATTTCTCTGGTATGAAAGGAAGGCCCTTACGAAAAATGATGGCAGTGCCCCTGGCCTTTCCATTGAATGTTGAGTGGAAAATGTCCCTGGTCCACTGTTTTTTAATCCTCTTGATATGACTATTAAGCAAATGGGTCTCCTGGATGAAATAAATATCCCCCTTAAGTTGGTTTAAATGGGTCATAACACGTTGCAATTTAATAGCATTACCCATCCCCTTCACATTCCAAGAAACGAGTCTAAGTGTGGTACTTGCGTTCGTTGTCATGTTTCATATATTCCGGAGAATGTGGAAATGTTACAAAGGCTTCCAACATGTATCCAGTGGGACCAAGCGTAGAGTAGCGGGTATCTGAAAAGACATAGGTAAGGAAAAGAGAGGAAATGAGAGAGAAGAGAAAAAAATAATTAAAAAAAATAAAAATAATAATAAAAAAACAAAAACAAAATACAGATAATGAAATGAAAATAAACCCCATGGCCTAAAATATCCCATACATATGTAAAATATCCAGTGTCCATTGCACAGTGGTGTCAAACACACCATAAAAACGTCCAACTTCGGCCCAATCCAAAAAATAACCCCCCCCCCCCCCCATCCATGTTCAAGGCATTCAGGTAATTGTATAAATTCAACCCTTCTTTGTCACAGCCAGTTGTACCAAAACAAACCAATAACCTCACTTAAAGTATACAGAAGAAACACTTTGAACAGTAACCAAGTCACGGTCAAACTGCGTGACCAAAATGCAGCAAATATTCAAGTCAGAGCTCTGTGATAGTCACTTAGGGATATTAAAGTCAGATCTCTTCTGGGTCATCCTGCCTGCGTTGACGAGACGCAAAGTTCGCAGCTTCTTCTGCGGAGGGGAGAAGTTTTCTTGATCCATCGCGTAGCACAACAGACAACTTGGCAGGGTACCTCAGTGCGGGCTTGTAGCCTAGCTCAAACAGCCTCTTCATCACGTCCTGATACTGAGTGCGCTGTTCCAGAACCTCCGGAGCGTAGTCCTCAAAGATGTGGATATGTGTATCTTTATATTTCAGTCTGCCCCGTAGCTGTCGGGCAGCCCGCACAACCAGCTCCCGAGTTTGGAAATGATGAAAACAGATCACAACATGCCGTGGCCTACCCGTGGATGCTAGCCTAGCAGGCAGTGGGCCCTGTCCAGTTTCGGGGGTGATGACAAAATGTCCGCACCAAGCACATCACACAGCAGCTGGGAAAAGAACTCCGTTGGTCTCGTCTGGCTTTCAGTTTGTTCCGGTAGACCCACGAGTCTTATATTATTACGGCGGGTTCTGTCACGGTTCATCTTGTATTCCCCTGTTTTTGGATGTTTTCGGTCTTGTCCTGTTTTATTTTGACATGTCTGTTCTGTCCCTGTGCTTTTGCTTTGCTTCCCCTGTGTTGATTGCCTGCCCCGCCCTAATGTGTGTCACCTGTGCCCCGTTTCCTTGTGTATTTATACCCCTGTGTTCTCCCCTGTCCTTGTCGGTTCATTGATTGTATGCATGTCATTGTTCCTCTGTGTCTGTCTTGTGAGTATTCGTTGTATTTTGTTTTGGATTTTCGTCTGCATTGTTCTTGGACGCTACCATTAAATTTAAGTTTACCTCAGTTTTTGGGCTGTGTCTGCACTTTGGGTTGTATTTCGCACCACACACGTGACAGAATGAACCGACCAAACGAAGACCCAGCAGACAGTCCTTTTTTTGTTCTGGAGCTGTGGCAAGGTGGGTTGTCCCCGGTGAAGCCACTGCCGGACACCGACCTGGGCTTGGGGTGGGCCCCTTGTAGCACAGGCAACATATAATTTATGTTTTACATTGTTTCTATTGTAATTGAATCCTGTGTGTATTTTGTTGTTGTTATTTACCTGCCCAGCTGACGGCCCTCCAGCTGAGGCAGGCGCACTAATTGTATTTCTTTACGCATGTGTGTGCGCGCGCCCTCGCTCCCAGTCACACGACAGTGAATGGTGCTCACATCACGGACTATTGAGGGAATCAGGCCTCCTCACAGGGACTAAAGCCCGGGTTGAAGCGGTTACACGGCTCCGAAGGACTCGGAGTGTCTGGACGCTGCTCAACAGGACCGGTGAGCGCATTCCATTACGTTCGTTTTCGGGTTGTGTATTGGGCCTGCACGGGCGCGCGCTACAGCTGCGACCTCGCGCTAATAGTTGACGTGCCTTTTACAGGGCTTTCAGGTTTGGGACCAAGAGGCGGGATAGGTGGGGATCACCCTGGATTAAAAGGAATTTCCCTCCTACCGCTGGATCCAAAAAAGACTCAAGTGCGCGCAACACGGATCAAAGAACTCTCGAACATTAAAGGGACTGTACCTGTTTTTTAGAGGGCCGTGTTTTTTGTTTAAATTAAACCTATATGATTTTGTGCAAACTAATTAAGTCTGTCCATGTTGTATTTTGTTTCTATTTACTGGAGTAAGTCCTGATTTAAGCCCCGCTTTGATGAGAACATTGTAAAACGCCACAACCTCCCTGATTTTGATTGGTAACCACTTGCACTGAGTGTGAGTGTTACATATGGTGGCCCGTACGGGGAATGTGATTTCATTGTTATTGTCAAATCTGTATTGTGTGTTGTGACGACTACCCCACCTGTGGTTATGGAGGGCACTGATGCGCAGGCTCCTCTTGTTGTAATAGAGCCGGTTCCACAGGCTTTAGAGGTTAGTACAGAGCCTGTTGGGGGGGATCCAGATTTTACCGCTGGGCCTTTTGTTACTAGACGTAACCCTACAGAGGATCTGTCCTCTATGTTAGGGTCTATGTATTTGACTGAGGACGATGCTTCGTCTGGGGAGGAGCATGGTTCTCAGGAGGAGGTATTGAACCCTGTTCCTGATGTAAATGCTGATAACGCTAACCCTGAGGTCGAAGGAGGCTTGCCCCAAGGCGCTGTAGAAGAAGTGCAAGTTGAGGGGGAGCAAGATATAGGGGGCGATAACAAGCAGTATACACAAGGGCAGGTTAATGACCTATCAAATCAAGTACAAGCGCTGCAGGAGAGGCTAATCAGTCTGGGGCAACAATTCAAAGACTCCGCAACCAGCACCCTGAACAGAGAGGCTGCTTTTAGACATTATGTCGACGCAACCTTAGCTAAGATGGAAAGAAACCTTGTAGGAGAGCTAACAAAGCTGGAGAGAAGTGTAGTCAACTGCCTACTACGGCGGGATGAGAAATGGAAAAAAGACGTTAGCAGGATGATACCTACCAGCACACCTATTGGTAGTCGTGCGGTGGGAAGGTCTGCTGATGCCAGTCAGGTAGAGCCTCTTCCTCTTTCCTTAAGTTCAGGTGGGGCTTCTCCTTACTGTTCCAAACCTCCAGTGGGGCTGGAGTTCCCCATGTTCGGCCCAAGTAGTGAGACCTCAGAAGTTTTAAACTTTGTGGAACAATGTGAGAACTTTTTAGAGATCAGACCCCTCTCCAATCCTGAACTAATTGGGACATTGTCGTCAGTGTTAAAGGGGCCTGCTCTGAGCTGGTGGAAGGCCGCAAAGGCACAAGTAAAGGACTGGATTTCGTTCAAAAATGCTTTCATGGCTGCCTTTCTGCCCACAGATTATATGAGCGAAGTGGAAGAGAAACTGAGGGCTATGGTGCAGAAACCTGACCAGTGCCTAAGGGACCTTTCTTATGACTATCGTGCTTTGTGTCTGAAGTGGAAACCGGACATGCAGGAGGAGGAAATGGTTCGGCGAATTCTCAATAATAGTAACCCCAAAATCGCCGGCTGTCTTCGAGGAACCGTAACAACAGTTGCTGAGCTGGTGAAGGTGGGAACAATGGTGGAGAAGGACTGTGCTGGAGCCAAGGAATACTGGCAGAAGGTCCATGCCTCAGCAGAAAAGGTTGCACGCAAACCGACGGAGAAGAAGCCACAGCAGAAGTCGGCGGGTGTCTCCATCGTCCAGCACAACGGACACAAAAACAGCAAACCAGAGTTACTGTTAGTGCCTATTGCCATACGGAGTATCCAAGGTACCGCAGTAGTGGACACCGGAAGCACCTTTACCCTGATGCGTGAGAGTCTGTGGAAGCAAATCCAATACAAACGAGATACTCTCTTTCCTGCGGAGGAACAACGGTTTGTCATGGCCGATGGGACAGCACATCCAGCATTAGGGAAGCACAAGCTCTCGGTCGACTGGCATGGTCAGAAACGGGACGCAGACATCCATATAATGGAGGATCGTTATTTGGCCTTTCCAGTCATCATTGGGCTGGACTTTCTGACGGAAGCAGGGGTCATTCTGAACCTGTCAAAGAGAAGCTATGGCCTGAAGGCAGGGTCACGTTACACCTTTTACCCATTCCTTCAGCAGTCGGTTCAGGCGGGACAGTGGTGCAAAGACCAGTCCTCCGTGAACCTCTACTATGCCATGCCTCAAGGTTCCGTTTTGCCATGTTGGACGACAACAGCTCCCGGTAACGTTTCATCCACGAACCCCCTTTCCCATGACACCGATGGGCTTGAGGAGCTACAGCGGCTGATGGAGCGGTGGCCCACCGTCACATCAGGTCGTTTGGGGAAGACCACAGTCGAGAAACATGCCATCTTCACTCATGATGAGGTTCCTGTGAGGACTAAGGCATATCGGGTTTCACCTCATAGGAAGAGAGTTATCGAAGAACATGTGGAGACAATGCTGAAGGATGACATCATTGAACCATCACAGTCCTCCTGGGCTTCGCCTGTCGTCCTCGTTGACCGTCCTGATGGGCGTGACCGATTTTGCGTGGACTACAGAAAGGTCAACTCCAAAACCCTTCCAGATGCCTATCCAATGCCGATCATTCATGACATCCTGGAGTCGTTGGAGAACGCATCGTGGTTTAGTGCTCTAGATTTACAATCAGGTTACTGGCAGATCGTTATGGATGAGGACAGCAAGCCAAAAACGGCCTTTATTACATCTCAGGGCCTATACCAGTTCAAGCGAATGCCTTTTGGGCTGCGGAATGCGGCTGCCACCTTCCAACGGTTAATGGAGAGGGTGTTGGGAGAGCTTAGAGGAAAAAACTGTTTCGTCTACATTGATGACATCATAGTCTACTCCCAAACACGGGAGCAACACCTACAAGATTTGAACGCTGTGTTCAAGAAGTTGCATGCTGCAACCCTCAGTCTGAATATGAAAAAGTGTAATTTCTTCAAGCGTCAGCTCAAGTTCCTGGGACACATCGTCACCGCAAAAGGGGTGGAAGTTGATCCAACAAAGACTCAGGCTGTTGCTGTGTATCCTCCGCCCAAAGATGTGAAGGAGTTACAGCGGTTCCTCGGGCTAGAGGGTTGGTACCATAAGTTTATACCACACTTTGCAGACCTAGCGGCCCCGCTGAACAACCTAAAGAGAAAGGGGGTAGAGTGGAAGTGGACGGAGGAATGTCAAGCCAGCATGGACGCATTAAAAGACGCGCTGAAGGGCTCTCCGGTACTGGGTCAACCAAATACCCAGCTACCCTTTCAGATCTGCACTGACGCCAGTGAAGTCGCCCTAGGGGCCATTATCTCCCAAATCTTTCCTGAGGGGGAACGGGTGATCGCTTATGCCTCTCGAGGACTAAGAGGGGCGGAGAAGAACTACTCCACATCGGAGAAGGAGTGTCTAGCTGTCGTGTGGGCAGTGGAAAAATGGAGACATTATTTGGAGGGGGTGGAATTCGATGTCTACACCGACCACGCAGCCTTATCGTGGGCCTTTAACTGTCCGAAGACTTCCTCTCGTCTCACAAGATGGATTCTCAAACTCCAGCAGTTCACATTTAGGGTGCATTATAGAAAAGGATGTCTAAATGCAGCCCCAGATGCCTTGTCACGAGCCTTCGAGCTGCCGCCTGTCGAGACCACTCCATGCCTGACAATCACGTCTCACAGTTCCTCTGATCTACCCGTCACTATGGAGGAAATGGCCCAGCCACAAAAGAAGGACCAAACGGTTCGTGAGCTACAGGGGAAAGCGAAAATGACAATCAAGTCTGACCGCATGGGTTTCGTGGACCACCAGGGAGTTCTGTACAGGAGAGTACCCTTGAAAGACCAGGGGGAAAAGCATCAGCTAGTCGTGCCGCAGGCCCTTGTACCGGAATTCTTGCGCTATTTCCATGACAACCCTTTGGGAGGGCACCTTGGACAGCTCAAAACGTTGCTGCGGATTCTTGAGGTGGCGTGGTGGCCTGATGTTCGGAAGGATGTATGGGGACATATAAAGTGATGTAAAGTTTGCCAGCAATACAAGGTCGACAACACCAGACCATCCGGGTTCATGCAGGCAACCGAGGTTCAAGGTCCGGGGGAAATGCTGGGAATTGACCTGATGGGGCCTTTCCCAAAGAGCAAGACGGGACATGTCTACCTCGCAGTAGTGGTGGACTATTACTCTAAGTGGGTGGAAATGTTTCCCTTGAGAGATAGCAAGACCCCGAAGATCGTGAGGATACTGAGGGAGGAGATCTTCACTCGGTGGGGAGTGCCTCAGTACCTGGTCTCTGACCGGGGTCCACAGTTCACTGCCACGTTGTTGATGGAGTTGTGCAAGACGTGGGGCGTGGTCCAAAAGCTCACGACCAGCTATCATCCGCAAACGAATCTCACCGAGCGGTTCAACCGAACAATCAAAACTATGATTGCATCGTATGTGGGACAGCATCACACCGCCTGGGACCAGTGGCTGCCAGAGTTCAGGTACGCCATGAATACGGCACAACAGGAGACCACAGGGAAAACTCCTGCTGAACTCGCACTGGGCCGACAGCTCAAAGGACCATTGGAACGACTGATGCATAAACCACCAGACCAGGCTCAGCAGACTACCTATGATCTTGTGGAGCGGCAGCAAAAGCTGGCAGAGGAGGTAAAAAGGAGAGTAGGAGAGCACCAAGCTAAGTACTATAACGCACACAGAAAGGAGGTGCTCTTTAAAAAAGGGGACTTAGTCTGGGTTCGCACTCACCCACTCTCAAAAGCATATGAGAAATTCTCAGCCAAGTTGGCACCAAAATGGGAAGGGCCAGCTACTGTTGTCAGGAAACTAGGGCCCCTCAACTATGCAGTGGGTTGGGTAGATAAACCTAGTAAACAAGACACAGTTAATGTTGTTAACCTAAAGAAGTATTATGGGTTTTGACTCCTATAGCCTCCGGCTGGAGGGGGGGTCTATGTAGCACAGGCAACATATAATTTATGTTTTACATTGTTTCTATTGTAATTGAATCCTGTGTGTATTTTTTTGTTGTTATTTACCTGCCCAGCTGACGGCCCTCCAGCTGAGGCAGGCGCGCTAATTGTATTTCTTTACGCATGTGTGTGCGCGCGCCCTCGCTCCCAGTCACACGACAGTGAATGGTGCTCACATCACGGACTATTGAGGGAATCAGGCCTCCTCACAGGGACTAAAGCCCGGGTTGAAGCGGTTACACGGCTCCGAAGGACTCGGAGTGTCTGGACGCTGCTCAACAGGACCGGTGAGCGCATTCCATTACGTTCGTTTTCGGGTTGTGTATTGGGCCTGCACGGGCGCGCGCTACAGCTGCGACCTCGCGCTAATAGTTGACGTGCCTTTTACAGGGCTTTCAGGTTTGGGACCAAGAGGCGGGATAGGTGGGGATCACCCTGGATTAAAAGGAATTTCCCTCCTACCGCTGGATCCAAAAAAGACTCAAGTGCGCGCAACACGGATCAAAGAACTCTCGAACATTAAAGGGACTGTACCTGTTTTTTAGAGGGCCGTGTTTTTTGTTTAAATTAAACCTATATGATTTTGTGCAAACTAATTAAGTCTGTCCATGTTGTATTTTGTTTCTATTTACTGGAGTAAGTCCTGATTTAAGCCCCGCTTTGATGAGAACATTGTAAAACGCCACAACCTCCCTGATTTTGATTGGTAACCACTTGCACTGAGTGTGAGTGTTACACCCTTCTGTCCCGGAGCCACCGCTGGACATCTTGCTCCGTCCAGGGTGGGCTCCTCCTGTCCTGGGGCCACCACCAAGCCCAGACCCCCGTCCGGAGTGCACTCCTCCGGTCCCTGCTCCTCGCCGGAGCCTTGGCCACCCGCCGCCTCTCCCTGCTCCTCGTCCGGGCCCCGCTGGGCCGCCGCCGGTGCCTGCTGCGGAGTACCCGGACCTGCCTCCGCCGCCTTGGCCCGCTGCGGAGTACCCGGACCTGCCTCCGCCGCCTTGGCCCGCTGCGGAGGATCCGGACCTGCCTCCGCCGGAGACCCCTGACCGGCCTCCGCCGGAGACCCCGGACCCGCCTCCGCCCGAGCCCCCGGACCCGCCTCCGACTCCTCCGGAGCCCCCGGACCCGCCTCCACCCGAGCCCCCGGACCCGACTCCTCCGGAGCCCCCGGACCCGCCTCCGCCCGAGCCCCCGGACCCGCCTCCGACTCCTCCGGAGCCCCCGGACCCGCCTCCGCCCGAGCCGCCGGACCCGACTCCTCCGGAGCCCCCGGACCCGCCTCCGCCCGAGCCTCCGGACCTGTTCCCTCCTCCTGGCCCCCACCGCCCTCCCGGCTTCGTGACTTTGGGACGTCTGGGAGCCGTCCCTTAGGGGAAGGGGTACTGTCACGGTTCATCTTGTATTCCCCTGTTTTTGGATGTTTTCGGTCTTGTCCTGTTTTATTTTGACATGTCTGTTCTGTCCCTGTGCTTTTGCTTTGCTTCCCCTGTGTTGATTGCCTGCCCCGCCCTAATGTGTGTCACCTGTGCCCCGTTTCCTTGTGTATTTATACCCCTGTGTTCTCCCCTGTCCTTGTCGGTTCATTGATTGTATGCATGTCATTGTTCCTCTGTGTCTGTGCCGCGTCTTGTGAGTATTCGTTGTATTTTGTTTTGGATTTTCGTCTGCATTGTTCTTGGACGCTACCATTAAATTTAAGTTTACCTCAGTTTTTGGGCTGTGTCTGCACTTTGGGTTGTATTTCGCACCACACACGTGACAGGTTCGTCCAGAAAGATCAATCAGCCTAGCCTTTAGCTTAGCGTTCTCCGCAGCTACCGCAGCTAGCTCGGCCCGCACATCAGTCAACTCGTCACTGGTGGAGTGAGCAAATTGCTCCAGACTAGCGATACGTTGGTCGTGGTCTTCAACTGAGTTCTGGAGACCAATAAGCTTTGCTTCATACCTCGTGTATGTGTCTTTGATTTCAGCCAGGAGCTCGCTTTTAGTTTCCGCTAGCTTAGCTGTTAGCACGGCGGTGAATGCGGTGACATCAGCTGCTTCTCCGCGGACTTGTTCGTCTTTCTTCAGTTTCGGAGGCATGATTATGCTCTAAACAAGGGCGGGTTATTGCTGGGTTTCTCGTTGTAAATGAAAATGAGTAAAAAAATCAGTAGGAGTAGTAAGTTCGGGGAGCGCTGAAAAACACGTCTAACCCATCTCAAGGCCCACCGGAAGCTTCCCACAGACACATTTTCAATGTCTGGTTCATCAGATGCTGCTGTCTAAAGTGAAAAACAAACATGGTTTTAGCCTCAACTGAAAAACAAAAACTTGTTCCTACATGGCATCAATAATGTTAGATGGTATATTTACTTAAAACAAAGTATAAGAAAGAAGACAGATAAAAGTTGCAGGAGAGAAGACAGAGGAGAAGAAAAAGGCAGAGGGGAGGAAAAGATGCTGATGAAGGGAAAGACGATACAGATGACCTCCCTCTTCTCTCAGCAGACGAGAATAGGAGAAAAAGCGCAGATGAGAAGAAGAGACACAGGTGAGAGAAGGAAAGACTAAGGTGAGAGGAAAGAAGGCGCAGAGGGGAGGGGGAGAGAAGAAGCAGGTGGGAGGAGGGGAAAAGACACAGATGAGGACGAGAAAAAACGCAGGTCATCTGCATCTTCTCTCCTTCTCTCACTTGCGTCTTCTCTTAACTGCAGGGAGCAGTAGGAGATGAGACGCAGGTGAGAGGAGGCGTCTCTTCTCACCAATGTCTCCTCTACTCCTCTCAGCTGCGTCTTCTCTGCTCTACTGCTCCCTGCAGTTGAGGAGAGAAGACGCAGCTGAGAGGAGAAGATATTGGTTAGAGGAGGAAAGAAGATATTGGTGAGAGGAGACAGATGAGGAAAGGAAATTGAGCGGAGGAGGAGAACGGAAGGAAATAGAACAGGAACTTACCTGGCGGTCATAGATGTTGAACAACTGGGTCAGGACACCAGACACTTTACAAGACCGAGCTGCTTTCTGTCTCAGAAGGTTCAGGAGACGTCGGATATGTTGGTCAAATGCACCATAAAAATGGTTCCTCAGATTGACATTGGTTATTCTGTGAAACTCTCCATAGATCTGCACAAAAGTAGTACATTGAATACGCTTCCTGCTTATCAAGAGTGCAGACGTGTTTCTGCTTGCTGCCGCTGCTTGCCTCTTTATTTGCTTTTTAATCATTTTTAATCATTCTATTTTTTGGGCACATGTCTTGGATATGATTTTATTCTTTTCTTCTAAGTGAACCAAGGCTTTTTAATAATTTTTCCTTTTTTTACAACTCATTTGACGGACCAACGACAACAATCTTGTCAACATGGCTGAGGGAGTAACGCAAACATCTCCTTGTGAAAGCTGTCGGATGTATCAACAAGAAATTTGCCTACTACGGGACAAGATATATGCCTTGGAGACGGAAAAAGGACTTAATGACACGCTCCCTGTGGAACCCGGTAAGAAGACTAGAAAAACTGATACTTGCAACCTAAAGCTAAACGATACCATAACATTCCCAAAACTTGAGAGACAACTTGGTGCTAGGCCAAAGCAAAGACAACATGCTGGTAAAAATGCAACCGGAATAAAGTTAACAAACAGATTTTCACCTCTCTCAAAGGGTGAGTATAACGAACAGAAAAAGTCAGAGAGAAACAGAGAACAAGAAGTCAAAACAAAGATGGAGAGAAAAACTGTGCAAAGTGTCAAGGCCAGAGATATCCTGGTGCTTGGAGACGGAGCCATATCTAATGTAAACAATCAGAGAATTACTACGATCAGCTATCCCAGCGCCACCGTTTCTGACATCATAGATGTTCTAAACAAGGAGATTACAAATAACCCTGGGATAAATAAACTTGTTATTCATGTTGGTGCTGTTGACATAAAAGACGGAGAGTCGGAAGTCCTGAAAGAAAAGTTTAATAAACTTTTTGAGAGACTTGATTCTCTGGATAAAGATGCAATACAAATTTTCATCAGTGGACCTATCCCAAACATCGATGGGAGAATAAACAAATTCTCCCGGCTGTTTCAGTTGAACACATGGCTGTCCAATGTCTGTGAGTCAAGAGGACTGTATTTCATAGAGAACTTTTATCTTTTCTGGAAACGCGACGATCTGTTTAAAGGAAATGGCCCACATTTGAGCAGAGGTGGAGTGAGACGACTGACGGAAAATCTCCTCCATGCTCTGCAAAACCAGTGGAGGCCTGAGCGGCCAGAGAGAGCAGAGAGGAGCATGAGAAGAGCTCCTGGCTCGCCAGCAAAGGTCTTGCTTGCACCCCCAATAAAAGATTCAGTCGGAGCTGCATCATCTGCACCTACAGGAACGGACTCAGCCACAGCAGCGCCATCAGCGCCTACAGCAAAGGACTCAGCCACAGTTAAGGATCCAGCCTCACCTATGGGATTCCCCATCCATTTTGAAACCTTAATACAACAAGGGACTCAAATGACTCCCCGCTCTTCAATCATGTCAAGGCCAAGGCTTTCATCCCCAAAGAAGTATCATGCCCCTCTCCCACCTCTGTCTTTTTCACCCAAGGTCTCCCCAGCTCGGCCCCCACCACCGGTGCCCACAGCTGTTATCTCTAGCAGCGTCACTGCTGCTGTCTAGGACATTAGGGGCCTCTGCGTTGCTACCATGCACAGCAAACTCAAAACCAACCAGAGGTCCACAAAGGGAGTGTGTTCTTCTGAAACAATTAGTACTGTCAAACAACATAGATTAGATAAGAGAGGGACAGTCAGACCGTCCAATCAAAGAACTCTAATCCATATCCCTTGCAAAAAGATTCCATCCACTCAAACACAGATAAATCTCAAACATGCTGTACTCAATGTCAGATCATTAAAAAACAAGTCCTTGTTAATAAATAGTTTTATTTCCTCTTATAATCTAGACTTTATGTTTTTAACTGAAACATGGCTTGACAAAAACACTGGAAACGCATTTTTGATTGAGTGTAGTCCATCAAATTTCAATTTTGTGTCTGAAACACGCCAAAACCAAAGGGGCGGGGGTGTCTGTGCCATATTCAGGGACAATATAGTCACCCACAAATTGTCATTTGGGGTTTTTCAATCATTTGAGTATGTGTCTTTCAAAATGGAGATAAAACATTTTGTTGATGTTGCTTTGTCTGATCATTTTTGTGTCTTCTTTGACCTGTCTGTTACACCCAAACCAGAGGTTGGGCCTGGAGTTATTCAAAGAAGACACATAAATGATACAACAAGGACACAGTTTATGGAAATGATCAGATTTGAAAATCCCCCATGTTCTAATGTTGATAATCTGTTGGACTCTTACACATCAAGCGTCTTAAATGTTTTGGATACTATTGCTCCTGTCAAGGTTAAAATGGTTAACAATAGACAAAAGGCACCTTGGAGAAGTGAAGATTCGGTCAGGGCACAGAAAAGGGAGTGCCGAAAAGCCGAACGGAAATGGCGCAAGTCAAAGCTCCAGATTCATTTTGAGATATACAAAGAAGTGCTTTGTGAGTTCAACCAGATTTTGCGTGGAGAAAGGGAGAAGTACTTCTCTAAAATAATCGCAAACTGCAGAAACAATTCTCGCGTTCTGTTTTCCACAGTAAACAGATTAACTAACCCTCCAGTTTCACTGCCCTTAGAACTAATCTCTACATCTAAGTGCAATGAGTTTGCAATATTTTTTTATGACAAAGTCCAAGGAATTAAAAATGCCATAATTTCAGCAACACAAATAGCAACCCTGCCACCAGATAAACACCTTGCGCTGACACATTTCACACCTGTTACTGACAAAACAATGGAAGAGGTTATCTCCGGTCTGAGTTCATGCACATGCTGCCTTGATGAATTACCCACTAGATTTCTGAAGTCTGTGCTGACCAGCTTGTTACCACAACTTGTTCAGTTAGTCAACATTTCATTTGAGACTGGAGCATTTCCAAAGGCTCTGAAAACCGCAGTCATTAAGCCTCTTCTAAAGAAGAGCAGCCTTGATCCCAAGATACTGAACAACTACCGGCCCATATCAAACCTACCATTCTTAGGAAAAGTCCTGGAGAAAGTAATATATCAACAGCTCACTTACTTTCTCCTATCTAACAATGTGTTTGATACTTTCCAATCAGGTTTTAGGCCCCACCACAGCACTGAGACAGCTCTGATCAAGGTGACAAATGATATCCGTATGAACACCAACGCAGGTAAGGTCTCAGTCTTAGTTCTGCTGGACCTGAGCACTGCCTTTGACACAGTGGACCATGGGATCTTACTTCACAGGTTAGAAAACTGGGTGGGAATCTCTGGTACTGCGCTAAACTGGTTCAAGTCCTATCTGGAGGATAGGACGTACTTTGTCGAAATTGGCAACTGTGTCTCAGACAAAATTTCCATGACCTGTGGAGTCCCCCAGGGGTCAATCTTGGGACCCCTCTTATTCAACTTGTACATGCTTCCATTGGGTCAGCTAATAAACAGCAACAATGTGTCGTACCATAACTACGCAGATGACACTCAGATCTACGTGTCACTGACGGCAGGTGAACAGGGGCCTGTAGATACTCTCTGTCACTGACGACAGGTGAACATGGGCCTGTAGATACTCTCTGTCACTGCATCGAACAGATCAGTTTGTGGATGCAAAACAACTTTCTCCAACTAAACTCAGACAAAACTGAGATCATTGTTTTTGGCCCACAGACACAAAGACAAAGTGTTATCAGTCACCTTGAGTCTCTCTCTCTAAAACCAAAAAATCAGGTTAGAAATCTAGGAGTAATCATGGACTCAGACCTGAACTTAAACAGCCACATTAAAGCAATAACATCATCAGCTTTTTACCATCTGAAAAACATTAAGATCAGAGGAATAGTGTCAAAACCAGACTTGGAGACACTCATCCATGCATTTGTCTCCAGCAGGTTAGACTACTGTAACGGCCTGCTCACTGGCCTTTCTAAACGAGCTGTTAGAGCTGCAGAACATCCAGAACGCTGCTGCTCGAGTCCTGACAAGAACCAGGAAATATGACCATATTAGTCCAGTGCTCCGGTCTCTGCACTGGCTTCCTGTCACTCAGAGAATAGAATTTAAAACAGCTCTGCTTGTGTACATCTCTGACATGTTAGAGCTGTATGAACCATCTCGGGCCCTGAGAACTTCAGGGAGGGATCTCCTGGTGGTTCCCAGAGTCAATAATAAACACGGTGAGGCTGTGTTTCAGTTTCATGCAGCTAAAATCTGGAACAGTCTTCATGAGGATGTGAGACAGGCCTCAACTCTGACAATGTTCAAATCCAGGCTGAAAACAGCTCTTTTTACCCGAGCATATGAAAACTGAAAGTATTTTATCTGCACTCTTGCCTTTTACTGTCATTGATAAATGTTTATGTTGATGTTTTAATGATTGATTTGATCTGTTTTCTTGTAATTTTATGCAACTGTGAAGCACTTTGAATTGCCTTGTGTATGAATTGTGCTCTACAAATAAACTTGCCTTGCCTTGCCTTGCCTTGCCTTACATACATAATCTTAGCCGTGCTAAAATACATATTTATTATATCTTACCGGTGACTCTATTTTAAGCGCAGGCCATCGCTCCAAGATTTCAGCAACAGATAGGTCACCAGTAACCACCTCTTTTCGTCGTAAGGCAAAGGTGGTCTGCATCATCTGGGTAATGGGGGTGAGGTTTTTGTCTGTCTTCTTTGTCTCATTGTTAAAAAATTCTGTATTTGATATTAACATGAAAGTATTAAGTTGACTGTTTCATCTGTGTAAGGTTGAAATGCAAGACTATTGAACTTAAAAAGTATGTTCTTGTCCAGATGTGACCTTTGGGGGGAAAACATGACCTGTATGTGTATCGATAACAGGGATAAGTAACTGATGGGTTACGAGAGAAAATAACTCCTATCTTGGGAGGAAGGGAGAAGTGATCTCCTGACCTCTGCCCCCCTCTGTCCTGGGAAGTCTTCATTTGTGCCATGTGGTGTAAGGAATGTGGGCGTGTGTGAAGTTCAATAAAAACCAGGGGAAGACTGAGAATCGATGAAAGAGGCATTAGACAAGCGTGGGTCAGTCAGTACTTGCGTCCTCTTTCCCCTGGCCAGAGAATAAACTCTTGTCTGAAACTTGTGTTTAATCTGTTTTAATATTTCTGTGGCAGAAATAACAGAGCGTCATCAGAGCCGTTTTTGGTAAACAAATACAATTCTAGAACATTTTTGGTCCATCGAGCCGGCTCTCAACGCTGTTGCAGGAGGACGACTGACGTAGAAGCTGGAAGACTGTGCGCACAGCACCGGAGGGAAAAACGTACCACCGGAAAGACCACGGTTTTGCGTGGCCAGACGAGACGTCACTCACCCTTCTGCTGCATCAAACGGGACTCGAGCCACCGACGGGAGAACTGAGACGTTTCACAAGGTCAGTCAAGAGTGGGAGCAGGGCTCCAGGGAGAGTGGCCCTCCAGAAGACAATAGGTAGCGTTCACGTGACATCACTACATTTTAAAGAATCTATAGTTTAAAATTAAGGTGAAGGGCCCATGGCCGTAACCATAGTAACGCTAATAATGCAGATGTCTTAAATCATTGATAATTTTTCTGTAATTCCTGAGGCCAATTCACATGAAACAAAAGTTGTAACAAAGTTAAAGTCCAGTAGAAAGGACTTTCAGTCATAAGATTCACATGTCAGGTTTGTGAATCCAATCACTATCAGATGATGAGATCAGAGAAAAACATTTGGACATTTTCTTTTTGGAAAATGCGGTAAAAAAACGTTTCTCTCCTATAGAGTTGTATTGAATAGAATTCAAGAACGTGAACGCAGCCTATTGTTTAGAAAGTATGAATGTGCGCAAAAGTATGTTGTGTGTATGCTTGGAAATTCATCCTGTTCAGAAGACGCGGTGTGAACGTAAAGCCGTTTATTCTGTAACAGATTGAATTTTATTAAGGAAATTAGGTGAAAGACCTCATTGATCTAAAACGCATTTTCTCCTGGGATAGAACCCCTTGTATATGTCCGCAAAAACCATTAAGGAGTTTGTAGAAGCTGGACATAAAAGGAGAAAATTGTGGTTCGAAGAAGCATTTCTCTGAGGTCTGGATCAAACTAATAAATAATGGGATCCAATTGTTCATGTTGTGTTAAACCAGAGGGTTTAAGTGGCGATGCGAAATATATGGAAAACCATAGTCCTAGCCTGGTTTTACCAGACCCTCGTACTTGTTTCGTACAGAGGGTCTGGACTTTCTCAATTGAGCTCCGTTTACAAGTGGGAGGGGTGAACTCTGTTTAAAGTTTGAAACGATTGGGTCTGATTTTACCCAATCGCTAGCGTTTGGTTGTGAAGTAATGCGCCCGGCCGAGTCAAACTATGCTTGACGTCACCTACAACACCCGCCTCCCCCGCTCGCTGAATGGTAGTGAAGAGATAATATTTTTATACGATGTTTTGTTTCTTTGGCTATTTAGCAAACTAACCAAAAGTTTTCATTCAGTGCAGTAAAAGGTGTGGTTTTCCCCAAAAAAGTTCTTTGTTTCAGGGAAGATTGAGACACAGCGACCCCCACCCAGTCCACTGGCCACATGGTCAATAAAGGGTTCAAATTACAAGGGAGACCAAGGTGGAGCTGAATGCACAGCTGTGGGAGCCAATGGGAACGATGAAAACATTACATGTGGTCTTAGACTCATAAATCTTGTAAACAATGGAATGTGTAAAAATACTGTGCTTCCCCAGGAAGAGTCAGTATGCCCATTGGGAACGGCTGCTGACAGACACATTTGATAGGGCACTGGGAAAGACAGAATTCTGTATTAAGATGACATGTTAGGGAATAAAACGTCTAAGTTGAACTCCTTGATTTGTCTTCAATTCCTGGTATGTATTTTTATTAGTTTTACGTAAGAGTAGATTTTGACGGTTCTGAACTCCTTTTTCAGTTTGAATGCGCAGTGTTGTCAATTAAAGGTAATGTTTAAAATAGGGGAAAAGTAAACTCGTCGTAGTGATACTATTTATTGTGTACAAGGACAACACAGGAAAACGGCTGTTTTTCTTCATTTTGGTGACCGCGACGGGCTGAAGGGGGTGCTGAAGAGCCGTCAAACGGAGACGCGACGAGGTTCGGTCTTCGAGAAAAAAAACCCACTTTTGCGGCAGGCATACCAGGTCCTTATCATTCCACATCATACAACAACAATTTCATGGACGTCCATCTAGAAAAGGTAAGACTGCTTTTGACCCCTACTATTGTGTGAGTCTCAAAGTACGTCTATTTGGCATATTTTTCCAAATTTTAGATTACTTTTTAACGGAGTTGTCTGTTGTGTGGTGTAATCTGTGAATTGATGGTGGAATTAAGGAAAGAAACGTTATAATTTGATATCTTAGATACCACAAAAAAAAAAGTGGGATAAATTGAAATTACGAGTAATTAACGGGCTGCGCGTTGGGGTTTTACCCCTGTAAAAGCTGAAATGCACGTAGGCAGAACCGCCCAAGGCCGTGGACGCACGGTCTGAAATAAAACGTTGAAATATAGTCGTTGACAGATTTGGGGTCTGTCTAAAATAAACGGTTGGAGGCCGTTAGGACGGGGATCCTATAAATTCTACATAGAAACAGGTTTGAGGCCTTTAGAACGGGGTTCTATAAATTCTAAAAAAAATACGGGATTAAGTGGTATAAAAAAATTAATTAATAAAAAAAAAAAAAAAAAAAACGAAAAAAAAACATAGTAAATTCGGTGAATTTATGTTTGGTTTTTGGAAATCATAAACGGTATTAAGGTGAGTTGGAGTGGTGGTAAGTATAAACTTGTGTGACGCGACAAAGAAGGTAAGAAAATGCTGGAATTAATGGACTGTGAAGGTTGGGGGAAGGCAGTCACGGAGGCGTCGCCTCTCTTAACAAAGACCACGCGAAAAGACTTGAACAAGGCGATTTTGGCCTGTTTTCAAGGCTTTGAGCTGCTTCAGAGGGACCCCACGGTCCCACATTCACTGGAGTTTTTCTGCGGGGTTTTGACTGGTGCAGTGGAGTTCTGCACGAGGGAATTGCAGGACGAGGACAAATTAAAGGGGAGTAATGGACTCTTGAAGAGTGAGAAGAAACTGCTGAAACTCACGATCAGTAAGTATCAAAAACTGAGAAAACGCATCGACCCGGTCCTTGCACTTGCTTCAGCACAATGGTTGAAAGAGAGACAGGTTTTTTCCCCAACTCAAGGGGGAGGGGTTCAAAAGTCCCTCCCGAGAGGAGGGGCTCCCGCCGTGGAGCCGAAGGCCCCTGCTACAATCTCCCCCACTTCAGGGGGAGGGATTCAAGAGCCCCTCCCGAGCGGAGGAGCTCCCGCTTTGGCCCCACAGGCCCCTCCTCCGTATGACCAGAGCGGAGCGTGTGGGTCCTCTCTATACCCACAGTTAACCCTTCATGGACTGGTGGACGTGGACGTGGCGGCTTCAAACTTGTTATCAGCGGACGAGCATAAACATGTTAGGTCCTTGATAACACGCGCTTACACTGACTCCAAGACAATACCAAGGGATCCAGGCGGACAGTTGTGGGGGACAAAGGTGGTGGAACAAACAGAAAAATGCGCCAAGGAAACAATGCAAGCCCTTGAAGAATTGAAGACACACTCGCTGTCTCAGACACAGAAGGTGACTGAAGATCATCTAAAAGCGCAACAACAATTAATGGAAAGATTTAATGAAGAGACGGAAGCAAGAAAGGCTGAGGTTCACGAGCTGACTGAAAGGCTACAGGAACTTGCGCTTAAGGCCAACGTGGCCCAGCCGGCCCCAGTGGTGAAACAAAAGAAGACAGTAACTGAAAAGATTAGTCTTTCCCAGTTCTCGGATGATAGCGAGGACGAAGGCCACTGTCGGGCCAATGTGGAGTCATACAAAATATCGGATGAATTAAGCGCACTTTACACCGAAAAAAGAGGCGCTTTGGATCGCGTATTTGAACTTAAGAATAGAGACTATGAGGAGGATGAGGAGGAGGACTGGAAAGTGGAGCTGAAACAGGCAAAAAAGGTGGTAGCGGACCTACAGGTGAAAATTGAAAAAAAGACTAAGGAATTGGCCAAGCTCCCACAAGGAGCTACATATCGAGGTACTTATCCTCTTATTCAGACGGGACCCCCAGTAAATGCAGGGGGCCCGGTCCCTGTGGCCTATAAACCACTGAGTAGTATTGAATTACGACACCTTAGGGACACCTTACCCCCCCTACAAGAAGGGGGCAAAAAATGGTTTAGCACATTACAGCTACAATGCGCCAACGCGCAGCTGGCGGTCGGCGATATCAAGGGCCTGGTGTCCGCGTGTGCAGCCCCTCACGCTGTAAGCCACCTACTGAGAACCGCGAACCTGCACAACGTGCAGGTCCATGAACCCTTTGATCCACTGGCGGAGAATTTCCTGACAGTAGTGGATCTTATGTATCCACCACCATCCCCCCAACCTCCCACATTCCCATCATTTGTACCGGGCACCTGCCCTACCCAATTTCTGGATAAATGTATCCAACTTTACATTGCATCCATGCATGTACACCCGTACAGACACCCACAGACATCCTGTCTGTTCCTTCAGAACGTGCTGGACGTTCTTCCAGAACCTATTAAGACCTGTCTGACCAATGTCCCAGGACTGACTTCAGACTCAACCACATTTCTGACTCATTTCAAACATCACGCTGAAATTTTCAACAAAAAACACAGTGCCAGACAAAGTAACATTGAAATCATGCAGGAAGAGCTGCTGAAGAATCAGCTTAACCAGACACGGCAGCAATTAACGGCTGCCAAAAAAGATAACAAAAAGACACAAATGGTGGCAACAACTCCCATACACACACCCCTGACACCTGTCCCTACACCAGCAAGCGTCCTATACGCCTCCCAGAATCAGCCCTTAGGGCCAACATCACAAATGCACATTCATGTTCACGGGATAGGAGGACACTCAGGGGGTAGGGGTAGAGGCAACAAAAGGGGACGATCAAGAGGCAGGGGGTCCGGCGGTACGGGCTATGGGGCTATTGGAGCTGGGCGGGGCCAAGAGCACAACCAGGCCTGCTTTCACTGTGGGGCGCAGGATCATTGGGCCAGAGACTGTACCCAAGGTGGCCTACAGGCGGGCTGCTTCAACTGTGGGGACCCCAGTCATTGGTCTAGGGATTGTCCCAACCCACCTGCTCGTGTGCCTTTGGGAGGAGCGCGTGGGGCACCACAGCTCCGACATCCGGCAGGGGGACCTGGCCGTTCTGGACCAGCCCCGTGGTTTCGTGGGGGCGGTGGTGGCAACTATCCAGTACACGACACTCATGGTTGCCTCCCATACGGTCAAGAGGACTTCTACTAGGGGTGCCCAGTGAGTCCTGGACCCACCCCAGAACCATTTGTCCCAGTAGAGGTGGGTGGGGAAACGTTGATGATGCTCGTGGATACGGGAGCTACTCATTCCACGACTAGAAAAGCAACACCACACATGCTAAGTGACAAAAGCATTAACCTTTCAGGACTCACGGGAAAGGCAACCCCTCTACGCATGACCAAAGAACTGACTTTCAAACTGGCTGGACAGACTTTCAAATCGTCATTGATATATTCACCCCAGACTCCGGTGAATCTGCTTGGTCGAGACATCCTTCAAGCTACAGGAGCCATTATTAACTGTTCCCCTGACGCCATGTATGTTACGTGGCCAAACGGATATTCCATCACCTGCACACCGGCACGGTCCCATGGACTTTATGTTTTTCGGGAAGAGCGTATGGCTGAGGGAGTGTCAATCTATTGGCTACTCCTAGAGCCAGGGACTCCTGACATGACTGGACTCTACGCAAAGATGCTCGAATGGAAACCATGGTTCACTATGCTCCACCCATATGCCCCTCCAATTGATCCACTGCACTGCACTCTCTTCTATGACAGAAGTGCTGACGCCCAATACCAGTTGGCTTTTGATAGTGAGGTTAGAGGTAATACATATACTATCACATCCACACATTTGTATGTACATGAATCAGGTGTTGTTGCCCCAGTTGTTCTGCCGGAAAACATAAAATGTTTCTATAAAAGAGACACTCTTACTGACCCACACGTGTCACTGTTCTTAGGCCCTGGCCATGAGGCCAGGGAGTTGGGTCCCCTAACACATAAACTTAACAAGGTTCTGGACTGGGAGCAGACTGGTATGGATGGGGTAATGTACAGTTCAAGTACACAGGCATACAAGGTCGAGTTAGGTTTAGCGATAGACGAAACAATGGCTGAAGAAGAGATTCTTTCTCGGTCTCATGGCCGCGAGTTGACCGACCATGAAGGTGCGGAGGACATGTTAAAGCGCTTCTCAGAGGACTTGTGGGCGAGGGGCCCATCGGACATCGGTTATTGCACGAAAGTGGACCCGGTAACTTTGGATGTTGCCCCGGGGTCTCGTGTTTATGTCCCGCAAAGACCTTTTCGTAAAGAAAAACAGCGGGAGGGCATTGAAACTGCCCTGACAGACTTATGGGAAGCTGGGGTATTAGAGCTTTCTGATTCTCCTTGGAATACTCCTTTAAACCCAGTGCCAAAGCCTGATGGCACTTTTAGACCTGCACATGACCTAAGAAAGGTAAATGAAGTCACAACCACACCTCTCTTGCCTGTTCCAGACCCTCACAAATGTCTCTCTATCCTGACTCCTGTGATGAAGTACTTTACAGTCATTGACCTGAAACATGCATTCTTCACCATTCCCTTGGCTAAGGAGTGTAGATATCAATTTGCATTTACATATGGTGGAGTGAAATTGCAGTACAAGGTCTTACCTCAAGGTCATCGGAACTCACCAGGAATCTTCAATAAAGTTTTGAAGGACTGTTTGTCCCCTATTGAAGTACTTCCCGGTGCTGTTGTGTCACAGTACGTTGATGATATTTTAATTGGCGCTGAAAGTGCCAAAGATTGTTTGGACGTGACGGCCGCTGTCCTGTCACGTCTCCTTGAATGTGGCTTTAAGGTCTCAAAGGAGAAGCTACAATGTTGCCGAGCCCAAGTTCTCTTTTTGGGTAAGGTTATTTCGGCTGGTCATATTACCCCTAGTGCCACCCAGAGGCAGTCCATTCTTACGGCCGACCGTCCGGATACGGTACGGTCCCTTCTTTCCTTTTTAGGGTTGGCGAATTACTCCAGACACCATGTCTTGGACTACACAGGTAAGACTGCTCCCTTGCGAGAAATCATCCGCGCAGCTGGGGTTCGAGATCTCCGAGCCTCCCTGTCTTGGACGGAGGAGGCTGACAAAGCCTTTACTGACCTAAAGGCAGCTTTGGCTTCCTGTGCGGACCTTGCCATTCCTGATTACGGTAAGCCTTTTCATCTTAATACCACCATCACCAATTGCTCCGGACATGCGGTCTTGTGGCAGAAAGGAGCGAGTGGTCAGCGTAATATCATACTATACGCATCCACCTTGTTGGACCCAATTGCCAAGAAGGCCACTGATTGTGCGCTGTATGCTGATACATTGGCTTCCTTATTGAAGAAGGTGGCTCATGTAGTGATGGGTCATCCATTGGTGGTGTATACCTCTCACTCGGTGGTAGCTTATGTACAATCTAAAACCTTTGCCCTGACTCCTCAAAGACAATTGAGACTTGCAAGGGAACTGACTGCCCCAAATTTAACTTTTGCTGCCGATGACGCTCCTAACGTTTCGGCAGGGCTGACCCTTACTGGCTCCCCACATTGCTGTGAGTCTTTCTCTCAATCTCAGGTTCGGATTAGGCCTGACTTGTCAGACCAACCTTTACCGGGCTCTCGTTTGCTTTTCACGGACGGACATTGTCACAGGCTCCCGGATGGGTCCCTGTCAGCTGGGGCTGCGGTTGTTGAACTTTCGCCACCGAACCACACTCGCACAGTTTCCAGCTGGGGCCCCTATGGTGGCTCCTCCGCCCAGTTTGCGGAGTTGATGGCGCTGAAATTGGCGTTGGAGGTTGCTTCGGGTCAGCGTGTCACGATTTACACCGACTCGGCTTATGTGTGTGGCCTAGTGTTGCGTGATTTGTCGTCTTGGAAAAGGAACGGCTTTTTGACCGCTAAGGGCACTCCTGTAGCCCATAAAGAACTTTGCGAAGAAGTAGCTGACAGTCTGTTGCTCCCTGCTGCTGTGGCGGTAGTGAAGGTTCCTGGTCATTCTAAGGCGGACACAATGACTGCCATTGGCAACAGGGCGGCGGATGTTGCGGCGAAAATGGCGGGTGATTATCATTTTGACTCTCCCGGTGAAGGGGAGTGTACTCCTTTGATGTTGGTAGGACTTGTTCAGGCTCCTTTGTTGGAGTCCTTGCAGCTGGTCTCGGATGTATGGGTCAGTATTTCTACAATTGACGGTCATGATGTTGCTCTGACTGACTCAGGTCATCTCTGGATGCCCATGGAAGTGTGGGATCGCTTGGGAACCTTGGTGGAGAACTTGCCGCCAGGCAGGGCGCACAGCCTTAAATTTCATTTAGACACCTTTTGGAAGCCCCACTTAACGCCTGTTGCTTTTCAGGGACTTCTGAGTGTCGACGAGTGCCGTTCTTATCATGATGAATACGGTGAGGACTTTTGGTCACGAAATCGCCTTGCTGACGCGTACGTTGATGGCGTCTATCGTGGCCCTAATGGCCTGCCATTCTTGACGCCATCGATGGAACAACGTGTTCTAGAGGAAATACATGGTTTGAATCACCTTGGTCCGAAGGGCATGGCCAGCATCTTGGAACAGTTCTACTACCATAAGGTGCCTCTCTTTTTGTGTAAAGACTTTGTACGTGCGTGTCAGACATGTGGTGCCTTTAATCCTCACCCACACCACAAACGAGGTGCGGGTGCGGTGAAAACTGGACGCTACCCTGGTGATGTGATCCAGATTGATTTCACGGACATGATCGTGCCTCACCAAGGTAAGCGATTTCTGTTGGGTATTGTAGACACGTTCTCGGGATGGCCGGCGTTCTTCCCATGCAAAAGGGAAAGCTCAGCTGAGGTCATGGCTGTACTTCTGAAAGACTGGATCCCTCTCTTTGGGGTTCCCTCGGAGTTACACAGTGATTCCGGGACCCACTTCACGGCCCATGATGTTAAGACTCTCTGTGGTCTCTTGGGTGTTCACAAATCGTTCTCCTGCGTATATTACCCTAAAGGTAACGCTAAAGTGGAGAGAATGAATCGGTCACTGAAGAGTGTTCTTGCCAAAATGCTGCGAGACAACCCTAAAGCCACTTGGTTGTCCTCGCTCCCCGCTGCGTTACTTCACCTTAGGTCCACTGTGAATAACACGACTCATTTCACCCCATTTGAACTTGTGTTTGGCAGGGCCATGCCCGGGTGCCTGCCTAAGTCTAACTCAGCGACCTTGCCTGAAGTTACTAACATCTTCCAGTTCAGACCGTATTTTGAGGCTCTCAATACACTTTTGAAGGAACTAACACCCATTGTGGCGACTGACACCACTGTTTCTGATTACACAGCGGACTTACCATCGAGGGTCTACATTAAAAACCACACCAGGACCTGTTGGAACGCTCCCAGATACTTAGGACCTTTTGAAGTGACTCAAAGGACTGCCACCGCGGTTAAGGTTGAGGGGCGTGACAACTGGTACCACTGGTCACACTTGAAGCCCTGTTCTGAGAAAACAGGCTTACATTGGACTCATACGCATCCCAGACGGTTGACACATCCTGCTGAATATGATAGTGGGTCTAACAGCCCCACTGAAGGGGGTGGGGGACACCAACCCCAACCCAGACGATCACAAAGACATAAAAAAGACTAACAAATATGGACTTAAGGCCTGGGTTTTAAAACCAGGACCTTTAAGGTGTCCATACGGGGTGTGGGCCCTGACACTTGCTCTTTGCTTGCTCATCATACCAACAGTAATAAAAATAGACGATCCACATAGTTGTGAGGGACGGGTCAGAGGACACCCTATCAAAGAATTGAAATTGGCCCTCTACAAGGTATGCAAAGAAGTAGGTAAAACACCTGGAGAAAATCTGGTCATCTACTGCAACAATGCAGGTACAATGTTGGTGAAAATGAGAGAAGCAGTGTCGGACCAACACACCCTAGACTGGATCACCCATTGTACAGAAAAAATGATAAAAACATGGGAAAACAAAGAAGGAACAAATTATGCTGTTTTGAAACCTGTGATTTATGATGTATCTAACATGTCTGTTTCCACAGAGGGAGATGGATCTAGGAAGCGACGGTCTTTCGATACGGGGGGTCATAAGCCAGGAGAGAATAAATGGGTAAAATTAGCTAAGCACACGGCCATGATTACCAACTCAACCCCGCCCTGTTGGGTGTGCTCCCTCAGGCCCCATCATGCTGCAGAAGTGCCGTCCACTGTCCCAGTCCCGATTTCGGTAAGGGCCTCGGTGTGTCTATTGTGGCTCTACCATTGGTGGAGGTGGACTGATAGGGTCCTACCGGGGTGCGAGCCATACAAAAAGTATGCTAGTCCCTTACAATGGGTCTGGCCAGGGAATTGGACGACTGGAACCAATGACACCTTGAGGAAGGGGATACGGTTTGCTGGCGTGACACATTTTAGGAAGGAGCTAGTAGCGCCCCTCGGGTTTAAGCGGGAATGTGGGCAGGGGGACAGGTACTTGGGTAAAACATCGTGCTTAGATTACATAGGTGATGGGTTTTCTGTAAGAAACCAAACATGGGCCGAGAGAGTAGTGAAATTCCACAGTGACCTCGTAGAAAAAAGCGAGATAAAACATAGAAGGCATCCGTTTTTCGGACAAACATGGCCGTTGAACCGAACCACTTGGGCTAGGGTAGTGGAAATGACTCCCCTAACCTACTCCGCGGTAGTATCAGTCCCACTGAGAGGGGGATTTCCCACCCCGGTCGGACACATTTGGCTATGCGGCGATAATAGTTATTTGACCCTGCCGCGGGGGTGGTGTGGGACCTGCACTCTGGCTCGTTTGAAGCCCTCATCTATTGTGGTGTCAGATGCACTAATGCAAGACGCCGTACGAGAATATAGACACCATAACCTACATAAGCACGGCATGAGAAAAAGGGACACCCTGAAGGTGGGAGATCGTACCCTCGGTCAATCATACGTACCTTTCTCTGATAACGGCGGACGTAAGCCCCTGTTCGGAGATGGGAAAGGATTTATCGCCACGCTGATCCCTATGATCGGTGTGGCGGCCTCCATGCAGCGTCTAAATGAGGTATGGTGGATCCTGGAGGACCTAACTGAGGTAATAGGCGACATCTTGGACCAAATGGAACGGAGTCCAGAACTTAAGGCAGTGGCTGTTGTGGCTATGCAAAATAGAGTGGCGTTAGACGCGCTGTACGCTGAACAGGGTGGTATGTGCGCAGCAGTTGGCCTTGACCACTGCTGTACATATATTCCCGACGACACTGGCAATTGGACAGCCATTAAAAATAAAGTAAAGGAACTCAAAGACTTCCTCGCGTCTCAAGAAGACCAGGGTCCTCAGTGGACCTGGCTAAATTGGTTGAATTCCGGTTCCTGGATCCATATCCTTCAAAAGGTGGGTATTCTTATAGGTGTAATACTCTTGTTTTGTTGTGTTTTGTTTTGTTGTGTTGTGCCTCTCATTCGCAGCATGGTCTCCAGGGCTCTGGGTTCCACTGGGGGCATCTATACCATGGGTGATGCGTCCCAGGGGGACACGGAGCTCAGGACAAGGGAAACGCAAGAAGGGGGTGGTCCCAGCCTGTACTTGGAAAGAGTACGGCAGGCTTTGAAATATGAATGGAACGACCCCCGACAAGGCTGTGATGGAGAATATTGTGGTGGAGATAATATCTAAACAACACTGTTCGGTGTTGTTGTGCTTGTTGTGTTTTGTGTTGCAGGAATGTTTATTTTTGTGTCAAACAGAGACGGTCCCAGGGGGACGTAAAAGGTGAAATGTACCGTTGACACGGAATAAAAACCAGCCAAGTTCCGCTTGGAAAGATTAGTAAGCGGAAGTTACACATGGGAAGAGAGAGATGATTTTGTAACCACTCAGCGGCTGGTTGAGTATGCCCTACATAAAGTGAACATGTTTTTTTGGTGTTATAATATGTGAAATTGTACTGTGATTTTTGATACAGGCTGTACTTTTGTGAACTTGAAAATATTATGGTTTTGTTGACCTCCTTTTAGAGGTCAGAAAGGGGTCTGAAGAGATAATATTTTTATACGATGTTTTGTTTCTTTGGCTATTTAGCAAACTAACCAAAAGTTTTCATTCAGTGCAGTAAAAGGTGTGGTTTTCCCCAAAAAAGTTCTTTGTTTCAGGGAAGATTGAGACACAGCGACCCCCACCCAGTCCACTGGCCACATGGTCAATAAAGGGTTCAAATTACAAGGGAGACCAAGGTGGAGCTGAATGCACAGCTGTGGGAGCCAATGGGAACGATGAAAACATTACATGTGGTCTTAGACTCATAAATCTTGTAAACAATGGAATGTGTAAAAATACTGTGCTTCCCCAGGAAGAGTCAGTATGCCCATTGGGAACGGCTGCTGACAGACACATTTGATAGGGCACTGGGAAAGACAGAATTCTGTATTAAGATGACATGTTAGGGAATAAAACGTCTAAGTTGAACTCCTTGATTTGTCTTCAATTCCTGGTATGTATTTTTATTAGTTTTACGTAAGAGTAGATTTTGACGGTTCTGAACTCCTTTTTCAGTTTGAATGCGCAGTGTTGTCAATTAAAGGTAATGTTTAAAATAGGGGAAAAGTAAACTCGTCGTAGTGATACTATTTATTGTGTACAAGGACAACACAGGAAAACGGCTGTTTTTCTTCAGTAGGATGAAATTCAACCGATTGAATCGCAGCCATTGAGCTCAAACCCAGACGTACATGCAGGGAAAAATATTTGACCGGAGTTTACGGATGGCAAAGGCCAGGCTACCATAGTCCAGGTTCGACAAAATTCTTGAAAAAATGGGAAAAAGAGTATGGCTTTAAGGGGGAATTGATTTATGAAAATTGCCTTAAATTAGTTCGAAGATTAGAAGTAAAATCACGTAGGAAAAATAAGGACCCAAATGCAAATCCTACTGAAGAATTACACTACGCCCAAACATGGTTAAATTATGCAATAGAGACTGGAATGTGGAGCAGAGACAGAACTGATCAATCTGGCTCTGGTCAACATTCATATTGTCTGATTTATTGTGAGAAGGAGGAAAACAGAGGAGTAACTGATTCACAAATAGATAGCGGACCTGACCACTCTGAGTCAAATGAATCATCTTAATGGGATAGAAGTTCAGCAATTACTGATGAGTGTTTTTAAGATACATTGGTCCAGTATTAAAGGCAATTGGCTGCCCACACAGAGAGAGGGAGAGGGTGATGCAGCTCAAATGGTTACTCGGCCCCACGACACTGTACTTGATAGTCTGACTCCTATATGGGACGCTATGGGTGCCAAGTATGGCACACGTGCAGATTATGAGAAGATTTCACAATGTATTCAAAGAGAAAATGAAAATGTGACTGATTTTAGGTTTAGGATGGAAAATAGCGGTCTCACATTAAATACAGACGAGAACTCACCATATAGACAACAGTTAAAAATGGTCATATTACATGGGTTAAGACCTGAAATAAAACACCACTTAATCAAACATTATGTGGAGCTATCAACTGCAGGATTGGTTCCTTTTATGCAGCATGCACTACACGCGGAGAAAGTGGCAGCGAATAAGAAAAAGGAGCGCAAAGCAGGACAATTTTTTATGGCAGATGGAACGGAAGTATTTCTCACAATGGCTACAAAAAGAGGGAATAAAAAGGATAACAGTCAGAATAGTAAAAAGAAGGACAGAACTGAAGGTCGTTGATAACATTTTTACTAACATCATGGGGAATCAAATCACAAGTGGCTTATTTATATGTGATATCACTGACCACTTACCTGTTTTTACTTTGTATGACTGTAATCTCAAAAAAACGAACGACTCTATGGTAAAAATCTCTAAACGAATAACAACTGAGGAAACAATCCGTGCCCTAAATAGTAGTTTGTCCCTCCAGGATTGGACTTCAGTTTACAGAGAACCAAATGTGGACAGTGCTTATTGTAATTTTTTAGATATCTTCACTTCCCTGAATAATAAACACTGCCCTGTGAAAGAGTATTTTGTAAAGGAAAAATATAAAAAAAAGCCCTTGGATTTCGAAAGGAATAATCAATGCCTGTAAAAAGAAAAACAATCTCTACAAATTGTTTATCAAATTAAAAACAAAAGAAGTGGAGCAAAGATATAAAAAGTACAAAAATAAATTAACTGACATTATAAGAACAAGCAAACGGTTATATTATCAAAACAAATTATATGAAAACAAAAACAATATAAAAGGAACTTGGGATACTTTGAATAGCCTAATCAAACAAGGCTCTTCAAAGTTGAAATATCCCGATTATTTTATTGATTAAAATGGTGAAGATTATAATATGAACAATGTATCCTCAATGAAGGTACTTGATTCATCTTCTGTACTCAGTAGTTGAAGTCTTCGAACGTTTCGCCGCTCATCCAAAAGGCTTCGTCAGCGACAGAGGTCACAATCTGCACGCAGCTGAATATATAGACCAACAGGGAGGAGTTAGGGTAGGCCAGTCTCCTCCCCTCTAATAACAGCTACTCTCACCTGGGGGTAAACACCTTTGAAATAGAGCGTCTCTAACGATCTGCTCACCTCAGTATCGGTGAGTCATGTCCTAATCACTACCCAGTATCTGTCCCATTCAAGGCTAATCACTGCTAATTACCTGCCTATTGTTCTTTTGTTTGCTGAGGTGCCGTCTCCTTGGGCTGGCCATGCCCTTTTGGTTTCTCCCAAAGGAGATTGGAGTACAGGGACGGAAGATTAAATCTGAGACCGCCATTTCGGTTCATGGAGGGGTTTTCTTTCCTGACAAAAATAGCTTATTTAACTCCTCTTTCAAACCAACGTTCTTCTTTAGCTAAAATGCTAACCTCCCCGTCCTCAAAGGAGTGGTTGGAGGCTTTGAGGTGGAGGGGCACCGCCGACTGAGGGCCACTTGTGCTTTCTCTTCGGTGCTGATAAAGTCTCTTCTGTAAAACTTGTTTAGTTTCTCCAATATAATGTTGTTTGCATTCTTCTTCTTTGCATCGAATAGAATAAACCACATTGCTTTGTTTGTGGCTCGGAGTTTTGTCTTTGGGATGAACTAATTTATGTCTCAGTGTGTTCACTGGTTTGTGGTACACTGGAATCTTGTGCTGCCTAAAGATTCTCTGAAGTTTCTCTGAGACCCCGGCTACATACGGCACTACGACTCCCTTCTTCTAGGTTCTGTAGTCTGTCTGTCTTGTTCTTTGGGCGCATTGAGTTGCCTTGTGTACGAAATGCGCGGTATAAATAAAGTTGCCTTGCCTTGCCTTGCCTTCTTGTAATTTGTGCTTTAGTGAAAGACCAGTTCGGATAGCCACAGTTTGAGAGGGCTCTCTGGACATGTTGTTCCTCTCTGGTCTTTCCTTCAGCACTGGTCGGCAAATCTTTAGCTCTATGTCTGAGCGTCATGATGACCCCTAGTTTGTGTTGGAGTGGATGGTTAGAGTCAAACATCAAATACTGGTCAGTATGAGTGGCCTTCCTGTAAACCTCTGTCTGAAATTGTCCATTTTCCCCTATGATAACTTTACAATCTAAAAAGGCGAGTTCTTTCTCTTTGGCGTCCTCCCGAGTAAATTTTATGCTGGGGTCCACAGCATTGATGTGATCTGTAAAAGGGGTCACTTCCTTCTGCTTAATTTTGACCCACGTGTCATCTACATATCTAAACCAGTGGCTGGGTTTGTTTCCTGGGTATGAGGCCAAGGCATTCCTCTCCATTTCCTCCATGTAGAGGTTAGCCACTATGGGTGAAACTGGAGAGCCCATGGCACACTAAAGCACAAATTACAAGAAGACCCAAAGAACAAGACAGACAGACTACAGAACCTAGAAGAAAGGGAGTCGTAGTGCCATATGTAGCCGGGGTCTCAGAGAAACTTCAGAGAATCTTTAGGCAGCACAGGATTCCAGTGAACCACAAACCAGTGAACACACTGAGACAAAAATTAGTTCATCCCAAAGACAAAACTCCGAGCCACAAACAAAGCAATGTGGTTTATTCTATTCAATGCAAAGAAGAAGAATGCAAACAACATTATATTGGAGAAACTAAACAAGTTTTACAGAAGAGACTTTATCAGCACCGAAGAGAAAGCACAAGTGGCCCTCAGTCGGCGGTGCACCTCCACCTCAAAGCCTCGAACCACTCATTTGAGGACGGGGAGGTTAACATTTTAGCTAAAGAAGAACGTTGGTTTGAAAGAGGAGTTAAAGAAGCTATTTTTGTCAGGAAAGAAAACCCCTCCATGAACCGAAATGGCGGTCTCAGATTTAATCTTCCGTCCCTTTACTCCAATAAAGGGACTCCAAGCATTCAACAAATTATTACCGCCTAACCTACAACGTTTTTTTTATAACTCCAGTGCGAGCTTATAACTTGAGAGGTTTTGGATATTTTTCATTGCCGAGAGCTCAAAACACTCGTAAACGTTTCTGTGTGTCTGTATGTGGAGTGAAACTCTGGAACAAACTGCACTTACAACACAAGCAATGCCAAACTGTCCATCGATTCAAACTTTTATATAAACATCGGGTCTGGTCAAAATATAGAGATGAGGGTCTTTAATTTAAACTGTTGTCTCATAGTGTTACAAGTGCTCAATGTTTCCTTGCTATCGTTGGTTTATTTTGTTCCTTACCATTACTGGTATATTGTTCATTACCATTGTTGGTATTGTTAAATTTTCATTACATTGTTGGTATACATTTTTGTTGCGCTGTGATAAATTGTTGACAGATGTGGAAATGCCACCATGATATAATTTGTAGAAGCTTTTAAACAAGTGACAGTGAAGTTGAGTCTGTTGAGCTCTGAGTGGGGAACTGGGGGTGGGATTAAATAAGTTTTCTTCTTCCCACTCCCTTTCAGGTGGAAGTGGATTGTTTTTTGTTTTGTTTTGTTTTCTGCTGTATATTCTATGTTGCCCTCTGCCTGAAATAAATAAATAAATGAAATGAAAAAAAAAAAAAAGACATTGTTTAAATGCTATGAATTCAAATGAAAAGTATTTTTTCTGTCATAGACTTGAGCAATGCAATGTAGTGATTCTAATACACTTAGTCAGCATTTAAATTTAGGAATATAGCAGAAATGTGGCATCATTTTTTAACCTGGTGCCAAAACCAGGGGAAAGTACTAAAAATGAGTGCTCACATGAAACTCAATTAGTGTATGACATGATACACTCCTTAAGAGTGGAGAAGTCATTTTGTGGATAATTCTGCAAAAAGGAAAATTGTGTAGGATATGCAGTAATTAGGAAAATTACTTTGAAATGTATCTGCATTGGTTAATAATAGAAGCTATGTGGGTTTTAAAACTCTACAGGCAAATTAGTAACCCATGATTAAAAATAATGATTAAAGACTGGTTACTGAAATGCCTTGTTGTGTGACGCTTACACAGGTTACATAGAGGCTGTCTCGATTGGCAATGCAAAGACAGATAGACAGACTAAATTAGTAGTACGTTCCTTGTTTAAATAGAATGAAAATTTTGAGACATGTGTGAAAAACATATCTCAAAAGAGGAGGGATATTGTACCTAGTAAACAAGTATTATAATGGGAATTATAATAGATATGGGTTTAATATTTACTAAAAAAAAAAATTAGTCAATGTTTAATGTGCAGAAAAACAATGCACAGGGCGACAGAAGAGTTTTTACAAAACCAGAATATCCATTTGAGGATACAAAAGTAAAGTATAGGTGAAAATGGATGCATTTCCTAGAATGAATAGATTGTCTGTGCAGAGTTCCTATGTAAGAACTGTAGCTAAAGTGATATGTAAAAGAATAAATTGTTTGAATGTTTTGACTTAGTAAAATTGAGTCTTCACATTCTCCAAACAGAAGGGTTAAAAACCAACACCCTGTGAATAACGTACGGGAAACCTTAGGTTTGCCAAATTGCAATTGAGAAAAAGATTCATCTGAGTTTAAGAAGAGCAGACTAAAGGAGAACAGATGATCTGCCTGTGTTTCCCTTATCTTTTCAGGTGGACAAATTGGTGAAACCTGATGACCATGTGCTCTTGAAGGTCATAAAAGGAAGTGCTGGTCCAGCCCCCGGAGGGAGGGGCCTTTCCAAGTCATTTTGGCAACATCCACTGCTGTCAGGATCGCTGGAAGGTCCAGCTGGATTCATCTTTCTCATTGCAAAGTGAGGACACTGTAGAGATAAAAATAATTGGTTTGATAGCCCCCAATCATTTGTGTATTACTGTGGCAGACTGATCAAGCATCTTCAGTTTTACTGGGGCCGAGGAGATCAAAAGCCATTTGTGCTTGAGGGGTGAATAGTGGGGGCATCCTGCCTTGGGATGCATTCTGTCTTAGGGGTAATAAAAAGCTTTCATCTGTATTTTAGCATATAGTCTCTGGATGTTATCTAAGCTAAGGAATGTTCTTTGTGTGCTGGGATGCATGTGTGATGTGCTCAGGGGATGGGCTAAACTTGGATATTATAAGGAAAGTTCTGTAGAGACGTCCTCAGACTTCTTTGAGACTTCTTTGAAAGGCTTCACCATGTAGGACATCTGTAATGTGACCACTCTTTTGCAATAAAATGCCTGAAGAACGACACTTTTCTCTCTGCCTGTTTTTCCATCAACGAGGGGTCTGGACGGACGACTATCTCACGTATTTTTAATATCCACAACACTTAAAGATCTGATCCCAACCGCTGACCGAGGAAGTCCAAACTTCAAAGGGGATTATCGGAAATCTAGTTCTGACCGTCTCAACGTTGGTGAAGAATTCAGATTCGGTCAGTCTTAGTGGGTAAAGATTGTGAGTGTCAGAATGACAATGAACAATGCAAGATACTGTTTGTCCAGGACGACAATCAGTATAATGAAAAGCCCCAAAAAGAGACTTAATGGGAGCCATGTGACAATGCATTTCTTCAGAGGAGCCACAGTGGTATAAGTGATCATGTCAAGATGGGAGGAGCCAAAACGAGTACTCCCAGATACGCCATCCACTGTGTTGGTTGCAAAGAGAAATCAACAAGGATTCCTCTCTCAAGTTGCAAGCTGAAGGTGTGTGGAGAAATGGTGCCATCTGCTAAGGAGGAAAGGCTGACTACAGAGAGGGGGAGGGGTCCGGAACCGTCCCATCTCTCAAGGTCAACGGAGCAGAGAGATCTCCTTAACACCAGGCCACCAGATCAACACAAGAAGAGCACAAACACGGTATACGAGTGGTGGTGGGGTGCTAGAAACCTCTCCCACCACGAGTAGATTACATACAGAGACTTTTTGAAGAGACTTTTGAAGAGGAAGAAGATCATATAAACAAACAGAGTCCTTTAGTCTTAAAGGGAAAAGATTATGAATGTTCACGACGACAAGGAGATAATGCAGTCATCTTATTAATATTTATTGTTAGCTCATTTTAGGATTTACATAATCTCAAAGAGTTGAACTTGAGATATACAGAGTCTCTAGAACTTTAAGGGAGTGAAACTGATAGTAATGTTTTTTTTTACTATTTTGTGTATTGAAAATATGTGTCATATCAAAGATATAAAGGTTATAAGCTTGAATGATACGAGAAATCTATTCTCGAAAGGCATTTCAATGCACTTTCGAAAAGTTTCCTGGTTGTTATGCAAATAATCGCACCCGAACCAAGTCTGTTAACAAAGTACATTACTTCCAGTGTGAAAGTATAGTAACACCGTGTTATCATAATGTGTCTGCTTATGATACGTTAGCAAAGTATGCAGAAGTTAACTGTACAGAGTGGGTATGATGGGGTACGTTTGGAGGAGGCAAACAGGAGCAAAATGATGGAAACAGATAAGATCAATTCAATTCAATTCATCTTTTTTATTTGAGCATCTAAGTTCCACACAGTTCTACTCATATACAAAGTTCAGCACAGTAATCAAAGTCAAAAATAGGTACAGTCGTAAGTAAATACTTAAATAATTAAATAAATAAATAGTGTGGATATGATGCTCAAAAGGAGTAGGCAGAAGCTTAAGCTTGTTTGCACCTACCCCCTTGTGTACTAGAGAATTTGATACATTGATACATACTGCATAATCAAAAAGATATGACAGCTATTATGTCCTATTCCAGTGACTATACAATCAGCAATATAAACATCACAATATTCTACTAATTTCAAGGCAAGGAAAGAAAACTCGAACCTTTTCTTCAATAATTACAAATACCCATCACTGTCAACACAACTAGTCACCAATCTTTTGATTTGATCATTTGTTACATGATTTGGATTTAATGCTATTAAAAGGTCACAATATTTATGGAATATGTTATTAACAACCATAATTATATGATTTATTAATGACGTAAGTCTATTTCAGATTTTTAACTATTATATTATCCTTATTTATTTCTTTATACCATTTTAATAATAATAATCGTTGACTTCGTTGTCACCATCTACAGCTGACTATATGATAGTGTGAGACCTATTCTGTGAGGTGCATTAAAAAGCAGAGTAAGGGCCAGCCGGGAGGGGGGAGTGGGAGGGGGAAGATAAGGATAAGGAAGTCAAAAGCATTAAGATAGAGAGCATAGTCACCAACGTAATGTTACTGACGACCTTTATTCATTATGGACTAGACTGTTTATACGACAACATCAAAGAAATGATATAACAGTTGTAAAGTTAAGTCCAGTAACCTGAGTAACTGATTACACATTACGAGGACTGTGATTCTAACCACAGAGAGGAGTCTGTGGCATGAGTTATCCCAGAAACCTTGCAGATTGCAAAAGGTTATCCTCTGTGGAACGTAACTGTGACAACTTGGACAGAGACATACTTCCAGGTCTGACACTACCTTATACTGACCAGTAAAAAGACATGTAGACCTTTGAATGTAAGTATGTAACCATGTCAAACGTGACGACTTTACTGAAAGCTTTATCCAAGAATGGTATGAGTCTGAATTTGAGAAGAAAATGAAAACATATGCTAAAAGACATGTGAAATATGTGTACATTTCAAGCCAACGATGGTACTAAAACTTATTATTTGATGTTAAACACGGGGGAATGTTAGAAAATTCTGTATTTGATATTAACATGAAAGTATTAAGTTGACTGTTTCATCTGTGTAAGGTTGAAATGTAAGACTGAACTATTGAACTTAAGAGTATGCTCTTGTCCAGGTGTCACTGTGGGAAGGTAAACATGACTTGTAATGTTTAGAGAAACTCCAGGATGTGGTGGGTTTACGACGGGTAATAGGATCTTACGAGGGGTAATATAATACTGTCTTAGGGAGGAAGGGAGAAGTGATCTCCTGACCTCTGCCCCCCTCTGTCCTGGGAAGTCTTCATTTGTGTCATGTGGTGTAAGGAATGTGGGCGTGTGTAAAGTTCAATATAAACCAGGGGAAGACTGAGAATCGATAAAATAGGCATTAGACAAGCGTGGGTCAGTCAGTATCCACGTCCTCTTTCCCCTGGCCAGAGAATAAACTCTTGTCTGAAACTTGTGTTTTAATCTGTTTAATATTTCTGTGGCAGAAATAACAGAGCGTCATCAGAGCCGTTTTTCGTAAACAAATAAAATTCCCTAACAGAGGGACACGGTCGAACGCTTTCTCCAGGTCCACAAAACACATGTGGACTGGTTGGGCGAACTCCCACAAACCCTCGAGCACCCGATGACGGGTATAGAGCTGGTCCAGTGTTCCACGACCGGGACGAAAACCGCATTGTTCCTCCTGGATCCGAGGTTCGACTATTGGCCGGATCCTCCTCTCCAGCACCCTGGAATAGACCTTACCAGGGAGGCTGAGGAGTGTGATCCCTCTGTAATTGGAGCACACCCTCCGATCCCCCTTCTTGAAGAGAGGGACCACCACCCCGGTCTGCCAATCCAGAGGCACTGTCCCCAACCGCCACGCGATGTTGCAGAGACGTGTCAGCCAAGACAGCCCTACAACATCCAGAGACTTAAGGTACTCAGGACGAATCTCATCCACCCCTGGGGCCTTGCCACCGAGGAGCTTTCTAACCACCTCGGTGACTTCAGCCTGGGTGATGGACGAGCCCCCCTCCGAGTCCCCAGCCTCTGCTTCCTCATCGGAAGACGTAACGGTGGGATTGAGGAGATCCTCGAAGTACTCCTTCCACCGTCCGACCACGTCCCCAGTCGAGGTCAGCAGCCCCCCACCCGCACTGTAAACAGTGTTGGTGAAGCACTGCTTCCCCCTCCTGAGGCGCCAGATGGTTTGCCAGAATCTCTTCGAGGCCGACCGATAGTCCTCCTCCATGGCTTCTCCAAACTCCTCCCAGACCCGAGTTTTTGCCTCTGCGACTGCACGAGCTGCAGCACGCTTGGCCTGCCGGTACCTCTCAGCTGCCTCCGGAGTCCCACAAGCCAACAAGGCCAGATAGGACTCCTTCTTCAGCTTGACGGCATCCCTTACCTCCGGGCGCCACCACCGGGTTCGGGGATTGCCGCCGCGACAGGCACCAGAGACCTTACGGCCACAACTACGAGCAGCCGCATCGACGATGGAGGAGGAGAACATGGTCCACTCGGACTCCATGTCCACAACCTCCCTCGGAATCTGGGTGAAGCTCTTCCGGAGGTGGGAGTTGAAGACCCTACTGACAGAGGGATCCACCAGACGTTCCCAACAGACCCTCACAACACGTTTGGGCCTGCCAGGTCTGACCGGCTTCTTCCCCTGCCAGCGGATCCAGCTCACCACCAGGTGGTGATCGGTTGACAGCTCAGCCCCTCTCTTCACCCGAGTGTCCGAGACACGCGGCCAGAGATCAGATGACACAACTACAAAGTCGATCATCGACCTCCTGCCTAGGGTGTCCTGGTGCCACGTGCAGCTCCTCGGATCATTCGGGCGCTCAAACAACCCCACCACGTTAAGGTAGCAGTTCACGGGGTTGATGCATTAAACAATATTCAATGCATTAAACAATATTGCATTTTTCTGTCACTCGTTTGGAAAAAATGTGTCACTGAAATGCAACGAAGCAGCGACATGCTAGCGCGGATATCACCCCCGTCTTTCATTGCGACAGGTGTGGGCAACTCCAATGCGACGCCGCGGTGCTCACAGGCCTGCAAGCGGGCATAGCACAGGCAACAGATCCGCTTCTGTGCGCGGCAAATGCGGACATGCATCCAGGCGACGCGGCGGAGCTCACGGGCCTACAGCGGGCTAACGGAGCGGCAGCTAACCTTGCCGTTCTCGTTCTCGATGGACCGCTCTGCCTCTCACCAATGGTGGCGAAATTATAAGTATGGTGTTAAACAAAAGCTTAACGACTTTATTAAGGCCGGTATGAAAATAAGACTTGACCGGAGTTCATGGCTAAATTTAAAGACGATAACTTATGGGACTTCAAAAGTAGTAAAGTAAACTACACACTTTCCAGAGTAAAATGTCCTCGGATATATATTACAGGCATATCAATAAGTACAAACCATATAAACATTATAATTTCGAAAAAGAATTACCTTGAGGAGATTTCGAAGTTGAGCGTTGCAGTTGAGGCGAGCGTGTCCAAGATGGCGGATCCAACCTCATGTCTGAGACTGAAGCACGCAAATGACGCACGTGACGTCAGACTACTGATCGTTAACACATTTGAGTACAATGACAAATTAAACCCTAAATGTGTCAGTACTTTCTCATTAAAACGCGAAAATTGTTAAAATGTCCCAAATGCTTATAGTTAAATCAACCAGTTTTATACATTTGTGTTATAAATGATCAAATGCTTTGATTAAGTTGAGCCGTTAGGGTTTACAGTGCAGGGTTCGATTTTAGGCCCAGTGCTTTTTAACCTGTATATGCTCCCTCTTGGTGATGTCATCAGGAGACATGGAGATGTCTCCTGACTGTGTATCATCAGCATAACTATGAAAGTTGACTCCATGTCTCCTGATGACACAAGGCCAATGGATGCACTTGTTAACTGCATTTTAGATATTAAATCCTGGATGGCAGAAAACTTTCTCCAGCTTAACCAGGACAAAACTGAAGTTTTAGTCATCGGTCCTAAGGCCCAGAGAGAGAAACTTTTACCCAAACTACAGTCATTGTCTTTTAATCCTTCCTCACAGGTGAAGAACCTGGGTGTGATTTTTGACTCTGAGCTGACTTTAATTCCACACATTAAGAATATCACAAAGATAGGTTTTTACCATCTAAAGAACATAGCCAGAGTCCGTCCCGTTCTCTCTCGGGCCAACACGGAGACGCTAATGCATGCTTTTATCACCAGTCGTATCGACTACTGTAATGCCCTGCTTTCTGGTCTTCCCAAAAAGAGGATCTCAGGTTTACAACTTTTACAAAATTCAGCAGCTCGTGTCCTGACGAAGACCAGGAGGCGGGACCACATTACACCGGTTTGAGAGTCGCTGCATCGGCTCCCCGTGTGTTTCAGGATCGATTTTTTGGGCGGCACGGTAGCACAGCGGTTAGTGCTCTCGCTTCACAGCTAGAAGGTCCCAGGTTCGATTCCCACCTGGACGGGGTCTTTCTGTGTGGAGTTTGCATGTTCTCCCCGTGTCTGCGTAGGTTTCCTCCGGGTACTCCGGTTTCCCCTACCACCAAAAACATGTACAATATGTACACCAGGATGAATGGTGTGTGTGAATGTGTGGTGGTCAGAGTGACTGTTGGCGCAGACGTGTGTAGTCGCGACGCGCTTCTGTCAGTCTCCCCCAGGGGAAACTGAAGCTACTAACGTAGTTTACCATCACTGAGTGAGGAGTGAATGTAAAATGCTCTCATGTAAAGCGCTTTGTGACCATGTCTGTGAAAGGCGCTATATAAATAAAGATCTTCTTCTTCTTCTAGGATTTTAAAGTTATTTTAATGTTTTTTAAATGTCTTATTGGTCTTGGTCCTTCTTATCTCTCAGAACTGCTTTTACCTTATGAACCTTCACGGCCCCTTCGCTCCTCTGGCAGGGGTCTCCTAGTTGTTCCTAAAGTCAACAGAAAGACTCACGGCGAGGCGTCTTTCCAATATTATGGCCCTCGCCTCTGGAACGACCTGAGGAGGAGCTCAGGACCACAGAGAACGTTCATGTTTTTAAGAGCAGGCCCAAGACCCACCGGTTTTGGTTCCCAAAATTGTCCTAATCAAACGCACACACACGCTTGCAATTCTATCTTAGTGAGGACAGTCACAGATATAATGTATTACCCAGACCCTAACCCTGAACCCTAAGCCCCTAACCCTAACCTAAACCCAATTCTAACCCTAACCCTAAAACCACATCTTCACCCTCAAACAGTTCTTCAAATAAGTGAGGACCACCCAAAATGTCCTCACTTTCCAAAAATATCCTCACTCTGTTGAGTGTAAAAACTCAAACTGGTCATCACAATGCCGTAACTACAAGAACACACACTCAAAACTAATACACAACAACAAAAACCACTGTGTCTATTCAGATTTATGGTATCTGTGTCAACAGGCTATGGATCCATCATATATATATATATTTTTTAATATTTATTTACTTATTATATACATATAAGTAAATAATAATGTATTATTATTGTTATTTTTTAATGAAGGATTTCAATCCAATCCACTTTATTTGTAATGCACATTTAAACAACAAAGTGTTGCAAATAAAATCATAAAAACAATAAAACCAAAACGATACAAATTAGTTCCACCACTAAATAGATTAAAAGAATAAATAGAAATAAAAACAGATATAAATAAACAAAAAACTATTTAAATAAATTAGAGACACAAAGGACCACATAACTCACACGGAGCTAAAAGCCAGAGAATGAAAGTGGGTTTTAAGATGAGATTTAAAACACTCCACTGTGGGGGCCGTACGGATGTGGAGGGGCAGAGCGCTCCACGGCTTAGGGCCGACAACGGAGAAGCCTCTGTCCCCTCTGGTTTTATGATTCGTCTTAGGAACCTCAAGCTGGAGCTGGCCCTCAGACCTCAGAGCGTGCGGGGGTTGTTATCCACCCAGGTTTAGATCAGGACCAAAGTGGGTTAGAGACTGAAAGTGCCCGCAGTTTTTTTATGTTGCTAATTGGCAGCTTTCAGATAATCTCTCACTGTTCTTCAGAAACATGTGGGGGAGTAGAAAGTACAGATACAAGCTCAAAAATGTAGTAAAACCTCATCATTGATACTTCTACTTTTTAACTTTTCACCACTGTTTTCTTGACTTTTTAACACTCGACACAACAGAATAACTTTGGCAAAGTACTTCAGACACTCAAAAGGAAGTAAAATGCATGAAATGATCCTACCTTTTCAAAGTGGTTGCAGTGGATACAGACGAGCGAGGTGTGTACGTGTGGCCGGATATGAACTTTCAAACACGTTATATCTTTAAGCTCCTCCTCTCAGACACAGTCCATCTGTTTGACTCCAAGCGGAGCAGATGGTTGATTAATAAAAGGGAGATGTCATAATGTAATAAGCAATTGTTTACAACGTTTAAGTATAAAATGGTGTTGTCAGAGTAATACGCAGTAGCCTTGCGTTGTTCCCCATGAGCAAACCGGAATATTTGCCTATTATCAAGGAGGAAAGAACTACGTGGGACGTCAGTCTCGTTGCATGACTGGAACTCTTTTTTTATTAACAGGCGCAGTGATACGTTAACAACATCAAGTGCGTACAAACAGGAAGTACTACCTTTCAAAATAAAAGACGCATAGTTGAGAGCATAAAACTATAAATATTAACAAATGGTCACATGGTTTTCTTTGGTGGTTATTGTGTGAAAACAATATAACACAAATACAAGGTTTAACCATTTTTGTACATTTTAGAATATTTCCTTATTGTTTACATGTCTGAAAATATTCTGGAGCGTATGGTTTTACAGAAATGGTCTTTGCAAATAGTTCACAATCATAACATCGCAATGTCCCATTGGAGATTTTACACTGTTAAAGTGATAGTCTGGAAGTCTAAATGTTAAAATTGACCAACTGGTCTACATTTTGATGTACAGGTGAAACTCGGAAAATTTTAATATCGTTCAAAAGTTAATTTATTTCTGTAATTCAACTTAAAATGTGAAACTAATATATGATAGACTCATTAAATGAAAAGTGGCATATGTCAAGCCTTTATTTGTTTTAATTTGGATGATTATGGCTTATAGTCCATTTTCAAAAAATTCTAATTTTATGAGATTTTTAATGTGGGGTTTTTACAAGCTGAGCCATAATCATAACAATTATAACAAATAAAGGCTATACATATCTCACTTTGTAATGTCAGAAATATATTTCTAACATGTACTAGTCATTGTTTAACAGCTGAAAGGGATATCGGTGACATGACCTGAATATTCATCTCAGGACATGTCACAGATAAAGGCTCGGCCTTTATCTGTTGAGATAGGATGTATACAAAGATACAACAAATGTGTTGACGTCAGGGTGTCATCTCTTGTCAATCTGATGTGTACAGATTACTGTATAAATATGCCACTAAGTGGGTCAGAGGGCAGAACACTCTGTGAGCCGCTGTGATGCTGTCTGTGTTCTCCCTGTGTTTAAGACAATAAATGACCACTTGATTCAGACTTCAACTCTCTTCTTTATGTTTTTTACGTTATTATATATATAAAAAATGTGTATAAGTTCTGTCTTCTCTTCACTGGTATACCTGTTGTTTTTAGAATAGACTTCAAAATCCTATTACTTGTTTTTAAATCCATCCATGGACTGGCACCGCCTTATTTATCTGAATTGTTGTCTTTGCACGCCCCTGTCAGAGCTCTGCGATCCTCAGGCCAAAGTTTGCTGGATCGTCCAAGATCTCATTTAAAAACTAAAGGAGATAAAGCTTTTGCAGTAGCAGGCCCTAAACTGTGGAACTCCCTCCCTGTGAACATTAGACAGGCTACATCAGTTGAGAGCTTCAAAACTCTGTTAAAGACTTACCTTTTTACGCAGGCTTTTAACACAAGATGAGCTGAGCATTTTTTTTAAATATTTTTACAGTTTACATCTTTACTTTTCTTATTGTGTTATATTGTTGTGTTTTTGTAGTGTTGTATTATTGTACTGTGTACAGCACTTTGGGGCAGTGATGGCTGTTTTGTAAATGTGCTTTATAAATAAAGTTGACCTTGACAAAATCCCATAACAATTGGCGTCACGAACAGGATTCCACGTGTGATTGTTCCAGAAGGGACCCGGTAGGTCCGGCCAACCTGGGGGAGAGCCTCCACCTCTGTACCTCGCTCTAAAAGGCAGCTGGAGAAGGGAGGGCTGGGTTTCGCAAGTCCAATTGGAAAATGGGGCGCAATACATCAAAATGTGCTGTTGAACTCCCTGAAACTCCTGTTGTGTGGGCTATGAAGCGAAAGTTCGGACCTGAAAGCTTGGACTGGCGCCCAGTGTGGACCTCTGATTTTGGGTTTCCTAAAGGAGGATCTTTTAGCCTGAAACAGTTAGATCAATTAAAAGAAAAATTAGAAGCTGAACGAATTAGACTTCTTGGCACAAAACTGATCAGAAATAAAGACATGAAAGCAATGTATAATCATGAAAGATTGTTGAAAATGTGGGTAGAAGAAGCAGAACGGAGGGATAAAAAGAAAACATTGAAACAAACATTGTCCCAGGCCAATCCCTCCCTGTTGGGGAGGGAGGGAACGAGGAGAGACGTCACAGAGTTCTCCCCGTTTCCTGTGATGCAGGAGCAGGAGGAGCTTACACCCTGCCCCCCTGCTCTCCCTAAACACGGGCCAGTGGGCTCGTGTTGGGGTCCTGAAAATACGTTTTGTACAGACCCTTATGTCGCACCTAGGACACACACAAACACAAATCCATTTATCACTGGTACCAGTTCTTTTAGTCAAACATGTGAACCTGCCCCAGGACAATTTACTGCTGTTTTTCTGTTTATCCTTGGCAGGAAATGAAGTCGGCGTCACAGGTGCGAGCGGACCTCGATCTAGTCTCCTGCCCGCTGATCCTGCCCCCACACAGTCAGCCGAGAGGGCCTGAACAACCCCCGATCTATGGCCCTGCCCCACCATCATTCCCCCTGCCCCTCATTCAACCCTGACCCATAGCTCCCTTGGTCAGAATGCCCCGAGTAGTGCCCCTGCCATGCCATCGATAGCCCAGTACCCCAAAGTGCTGTACCCCAGAACATAATGACAACTCCAGATGCAGCCGCTGCAGCCACACGTACAGACTCTGAGACGGTGCCAGACCACGGGGGAAGAACGTATCGGGAGAAGTAGGATGACAGTGACAGCGAGGTCGTGGTGACGATAACTAAAAAAGGAAAAAAGGAAGGGTCCTGTGTCAGAGGAGACGCTGAGAGCGATCTGCGTGCAGAACCAAGCAAAGTCGAACATCTGCAGCTGCCCATGATCGAAGTGGCCGGAGTAAACGGGGCCACACTCGTGTATCGTGCATGGGGTCACGATGACCTGAGAGCAGCTGCAAACAATCTCCCCAATCCCAGAGAAGATGGCAGCAAGTTTGCGCAGGAACTGAGAATGTTTTGCAAACAACGCATGCCCTCTGGATACGAGATTAAGAGAATTATGGCCTCAGTCCCGCTGAGGTGGCCTCAGTCCCGCTGAGGTGGAAGAACTCAGCGGTGTCATGCCAAGCGAGGACCTGCGCCCAAATGCCCCGGATGACGCCATGCACATGACGACACGAATTGTCCCATCGGGGGTTGACAGAACTCCATATGTGAGGGCAGTGCATGATCTCTGAACAAGAACAGAAGAAGTGTTTCCACTGAAAGCTGACTCCTCCCAGATTACTGCAGGTAAACAGACGGCACTCGAGCCTCAGCTCATTTCATTGTGAGAATGACTCAGCTGACCCCCTGGTGCAGGCTGAATATGAGAGACGGCTGGCCGCTGCTCTCCTGCGAGGGCTACACCCGGAGGTGTACAAGAGAGGGTGTGCCACATACGTGGGGGCACACGAGGACCCGAAAGTGGACGAGATAAAGTGCCACGCAAAGCATGCATACAAAACAGTAGTGGATAAAATCAAAGAAAGACATGGAAAAAGCAACGCTCCTCCTGCTTAAAGCAGCAGGATGCTAGCCTGGAAAAATCCAGACTCACGGCTGTACCAGCCGGTGAGTCTGGTCACCGGTGCGTCGAATCCATTTCCCACAGCGGTAGATACGCAAGCAAACAGGAAGCGGAGTAAACCAATCAGCGAAGGGCGGCCGTCTGTTGTTGATGTGGTGTTATTAGCGGTTTTGCGTTAATATTTGCGCAGGATTATGAATAACGAAACTCACCTACTGTCGATGTGTTTTTTGGTCATTTACCGCCGACTGGAGACACGCTTTCTCTCTCTCGTGCATCGTTCGTAGATTGTTATTGAGGGACTTCCGCGTCCCGTGAGTGACGTTGCTCGCTAACAACACGTCACGGGCGGCAGAAGGGGACGACAACAATGTCTCTGGCACAGACACCAGCGATACACGTAGGCCCCCTCCCGTAGGAGAAATAATACTATACTTGAAACAACAGAAGTGGGTCATCGAGAGGACATTCTGAGGATGAGGATTGACTGGACATGGAGGACAGATCGAGGGAAGCGCACACTTCGGACGGCCTGACACCCATGTCATTGGAGGACGGTCATGTAGCCCCTCCTCTTTTACACACAGCACCCACTCACCTTGTTAACAGCAATGACACTGATATTGGTTTGTATCCATGCTTTGACAAATGTAAACAAACGTTCCCTGAATACAACATGATTGTAGCTGGCGAAAACATAAAATTTTTAGTCGATTCAGGGGCGACTAATTCTGTGGTTAGAGTTAGTAGTTTGACTTCAAAACCCAAGCTGAGTGGCCGCGTGGTAACCTGGATTGGTGTGTCGGGCGAGAAGCTTCACATCTCCTTTGAATTGTAAAGATGCTGCAGGAAATAGTTTCAAACATGTGTAACCGCGTGGGGGCACTGGGTGTCTCATGAATGATATCTAATTAAAATTAAAGCCAGACAACGCCACCTAAGTTTAACTTAGGACCAAAAGCACACAGGTTCGTTGATCGAGGCAGAGGCAAAAATTATATTTAAGTTAACAGTATTTATTTCATTGTTCATTCAGTAGCTTAGTCTTTGGTTCATGATTTTCACAGTTAAAAGCAAAACAAAAAGATCCTGTCCATAAGAGTCCATAAATTAAAAAGTCAATGTGTACATCTTGTTCTTGAGAAATAAAAAGGGAGGTACACACATGGCAAGGCAAGACAGCAGGATGCAGACTGACCACGAAGAGCCACCGTTTTCACTTAAGTAGGCAGCCGTGCTCCATCAGCGACTTCGTTTCGGCCCGGATGGCAATGACGCCCTCAACACCGGCCACCACGTCACTGAGCAGGACGCACACCATGGCCCACAGTAGAGTGCCATGCGCTACTCGGCGGGGGCTCAACCGTACTGGCATCGCGGAGGATGGGGCATCACGGCACAACACGCTTGGCGGAAGTCAGAGGACGCGCAAAGGGAAGTTGCGTGATTTTATGCACTTGCACGCTGGCGCCGCCTTGTGGTGCAAAGTGCACCCTGCTACATCTACCCCCCTAAAGTTAAATCGGCGTCCCAACGATTAAAATAAAACACCACGCATTCGCACAGTAGGCCTACACACGACATACATACAGCAAGAGGGGAGGGACTGAGAATAACTCCATATTTAAAAAAACAGTACGCTATGAGGTCAGCGCTTAGACACAGTACCAGCCAACACGTTGTCGCAGGACTGGAAACAGGCACTAAAACATTAAGACTTAGCCCACACAGCTACTCTTGCTACCTCACCTGTACACGCTACTTCTAGTGAGGGGCCCTTAAGGCTTTTAAGCACTTACGCTGGTCAATGGCTGTCCACATGTTACCAACTTGGAATCCTTAAAGAGCTCTTGTCCAATGGCTTTACTTGACTACAATGTTACAGTAATAACGGCTGTGCTTAACACTGCCGATGGATGGGGAACAAGCGGGTACAGCTGATACAGCGGCCCCTAACATCCCACCGCATCTACCGCTATCTGGGTGGGGTGAGCCACCCACTACAAAAGACCATATAGACAGAGCACCTGTAAGGGAACCAATGCTGTGACTCCACCTGCTGTCTAGTAGATTCACCACACAACCACGCATACTCCGACACTGCTGTCTTGCCTTTAAAACAATAAGTTTTGCATTTGTTCACAAAAGTTTTCCAATTAACAGTTGGATTTACTTAGCATTTTCCAAGGTTATGTTCAACAGATACCATTTTACCTGACCAAAAGCATCATTTTAACACAATACATATTTCAATACAGAAACCAAACCAAAACACATGCAAAAGCACACTTTAAACTCAAAACAAGTCAAGGTAGTTAAACAAATCAGCACATTTTAATTAAAATGAACGTGCAAAATGGTCATCGGCTATAGGAATTGCTTAAACTAGCCCTTGGGATTTACTTTTCCATCCACACTGCTAAATAACTACCAGTTTAGTCAGACTGTTAACAAAACAAAAAGCCTCTGTAGGTCAATCATCCTGCCAGAACATCGCCAAAACTGTAATGACCGGAGGGGCAGATTTACTAATTTGACTCAAAAGGTTACTTCCGAACAACGCCACCCTGGAATAGAGTAGTGCCAGGGACACTTAAACACATAAGGCTCGCGCAAATAAGGGATAGAGTGGACCAGTAGACCAAAAATATAGAAAATGTACAAAGTTTATTTATAAATATAGAAAAGTAAAAGCAAAAGGTGCATCAACACATTTAACAAAGCTCAGTAAGCTGCTCACTGGAACCGATTAAAAATACCCATTTGACACAATTATTGTTACAAGCATATCCTCAACACGGCAGCCCCACAATGTTCATGTGCCCGAAGGCCCTACCCGATGGTGCGCGCGGATCCACCGCGCATTTGCGCTACAGTCTTTAGCGGCCACTGGATGAACAGGTGGTTGCTGCTGTTCTTTTAGCCAAATGGGAAACGTGGAGGGACAACGCAAATGCGCTACGTAGAGTTCGAAGGGGGAGGAGAGACCCACGAGGTTTCCAGTCCTAAACATGAAATTTGGGAAATTAATATCCTGTAGGAATGTTCAGAGCCATACGCAGCACAAGAGGGCAAAAGCACAAAAATACCTACCAACGCGTAAACAGTGCGCCACGCTCACAGATGGCAATCAAAAAGGTAGCTATATCCCGAGTGCCACGCTATGAAAAATATAAAAAATGAGCTAATATATATACATTTGATTTCGTTTTAAGAGTTAGAATGCTTACCAGAAGTTTCTTTTAAATGAGGCACTGCACGAGAGGGGAATTACCCTACTTTAGCTCGTGCGTAAAAGTCACTTGACGCCCCGTACTAGAGACAGCGGAAAATTAGAGGACGTTTACACAAACAATGCAAACAAATTGTCCCCTAGTCCTGAACGTGATAGAGAAATTGAACTCGTAAAAGAGCGAGTAAATCCAATAAACTCACAGCTTCTGGACAGTGGAGATTTGGTTTGTGTCAGCAGTGTTGCAAAAGAGCCCGATGCTCTGTTTTGAAAACATGTGAATGTAGTGAAGACAAAATATTTGTTTTTTAATCGAGACTGCTCAGAATTGAGTGTATGTTTAAACAGTGAATAGAAAAAGGTTTTTACATGTCTCGAGCTGTGTCCTCACATAGCGTTATCTGAGCCTGAGGCTGTGATGTGGGTCAAGGTTTAGGAATTTCTTGATGTGTGTGTGTGTGTGTGTGTGGGTGTGGGTGTGTGTGTGTGTGGGGGGGGGGGGGGGGGGGAGCGTCTGATGGCTGGATGAGTGATGAAGCTAGTGTTGATGTTTATGTATCTCGCAGTGCGTGCACGTACCGTGCTCATCTAAAGCACACACATGGTGTTACGCGCGTGACTTTCTTGGAGAGTCTGGAGCCGCGAGGGGAGGGGCCAGAGGGCTCTCCCTGTTTCCTCACAATGGAGGAGGCTGCTGGTGCTGACGCCGTGAAACAAGAAGCTGATTATTTATGGGCTTTGAAACAGGTGATGTCATTTCTAGGGATGACGTCATACTGCCGCGAGTTAATTGCAAATGACTTTATCATTGAGGCCCCTCTGGCAGCTGTTGTACATGGGAAGGATTTAAAGCCGTGAGACCGTGTACAATGGACGCCAGAGGTGGAAAAGGCAGTTGTGAGCTGAAAATAGCTCTGCTGTGTCCCCGCATGCTGAAGCTCCCAGACCAGAACAGGCCATTCACACAAACTGTGGATGTGAAAGAGGGATTCATGGTCTCTGTTCTGTTTCGGGGGACGCCCCAGACCTGTAGCTTATTTGTCCGCAAAACTGGATCCAGTAGCAGCAGGCCTGCCTGTCTGTCTACGAGCGGTGGCGGCCGTGGAGAAAGCTGTCCTTGCATCACGTGACTTTGTAGGCTACGCTTCTCTAACGCTGCTTGTGCCACACGCTGTGTCTGTAATCTTGCTAGAGCAAAAAACTTCGCAGCTATCACCTGCTCGCTGGCTGCGCTATAATGCTGTGCTTCTTGAACTTCCACATGTCATTGTAAAAAGGGTGGGAGCACTTAACCCTGCTTCACTTCTTCCCATTCCCACAGATGGAGACGAACACTGTTGTATAGCTGCGATTGAAGAAGTCTGTACGATACATACTGACCTCTCTAATGGGCTTTTGATTAAACCCTGATCTGTATGTTCTGTATGTTCTGAATTTGACACTGTTGTATCTGGTCCAGTGTCTTCTTGTTTTTCAGCCCAGACTGCTGAGGGCCTTTTGCTCCTCCAGCCGCACAAACATCTGTTTGTCCAAAAGGAAACTAATGATGAAGTGTTTTGTTGACTTGAGATGAAAACAGGAAGGTACAGAGGAGGTGAAACTGTGGGAGGAAGGAGGTGTTTTGTTTGGTCCTGATAAGAAACCATGTTTAACTAAACATTTTTTCAGGCACTTTGCCGTTTTAGCACACGGGATTGGTCATGCATGTTGGAGGTTGTCCGAGACCTCACGGTGGGACGACGAACATGGTAAGAAAAGAACTGCAAGTGTTGGTGGGTGACGTTTTTGCACAGGTCAGGACGGAGTTACCAAAGGAGGCGGAGTCCACGCTGCATGCCATACTCCCGGGGGACCTTAGTGAAAGAGACGAGAAGGTGGTCTGGTGGTCTAATCGGTGGCTGGGACCAGCTGTGAGGGTCGCGGAGAGGGACACGTGGGTCCACGCCATTCACGGTCGAGTGGTGCCAAGTCTGGGTGAAGGAGCTGCATCACACGCTGGCGGTGACAACACGGTGCCAGAGGTTTGCTCTAAGAGAACCTCCAACGCTCGAGGGTTGTGCTCTAAGGCAAGCCCCTACGGTGGATCTGAAACGGGCCGGCGTGGGGTTTCCAACACGGGGGACAACTCGGAAGCTGAGCCATAATCATCAAAATTATAACAAATAAAGGCTATACATATCTCACTTTGCATGTAAGGAGTCTATCATATATAAGTTTCACAGTTTAAGTTGAATAACAGAAGTGAATGCACTTTTTTAATGATATTCAAATTTTCCAAGTTTCCCTTGTAAAGTAAGTAATAATTATAAACATATAGTATATACAGGTGCGCGTCATATAATTAGAATATCATGAAAAAGTTCATTTATTTCTGTAATTCAACTTAAAATGTGAAACTAAGGCCATTTTAAAACTCTACATTTGGCCTCACTTTGGCTTTTACAGCGAAGATTGAAAACTACTCAACGCAGCAAAATGGATTCATCTTTGTAGAATGTTATTACGGAATCAAACGAAGCCGAGGGGTAACGAAATACAGCAGGCTCATGTTAAACGTGTGTCGCAGTGAAGTGGAGAGAAGTGCGTCCAGTTTGTGCCAACACATAAAGATAACAAAGAGATGAGCTCTATACCTCGTCGTCACGGTGATGCCTATGTTGTCATTATCTCCCCGATCGAATGCACAGATGAGCCACAGAGACGAGTTACGCTTGTTGTGGAGCGGACAAGGTTTTAAATGCCCTGTCTGAGCCATCGTATATTTTAATGGATGGAACAGACTCAGTTCTGTTATTACTGATCGCTAAGGACTCCCAACTATAGAAATACTAGAAAACGTGCATTCCCAGTTTAGTTGGTTTCATTTACTAGTCTTCCAAAAAATCTGTTATACTTTCAAAGTTGCATAATCACCATAGAACACCAGTCCCATGCACAAAAGTGCATGGGACCTTGTTTACACACAGGTGGATTCTATTTATCATCATTAGTCATTTAGGTCAACATTGGATCATTCAGAGATCCTCACTGAACTTCTGGAGAGAGTTTGCTGCACTGAAAGTAAAGGGGCTGAATCATTTTGCACGCCCAATTTTTCAGTTGTTTTATTTGTTAAAAATGTTTGAAATATCCAATACATTTCGTTTCACTTCATGATTGTGTCCCACTTGTTGTTGGTTCTTCACAAAAAAATACGGTTTTATATCTTTATGTTTGAAGCCTGAAATGTGGCAAAACGTCGAAAAGTTCAAGGGGGCCGAATACTTTCGCAAGGCACTGTATCACTGTTTTTGATTTGAACATTACAATTATTTTTAACATAAAAGTTACAGATGTTACACAACCCGTTCTCAAGCCAGTGGCAGTTTATCAATTGTTATTAAAAAATTATAAAAACCTTCTGCTGTGACCTTCAGAGGCCGTTCCCCTTTGGTATTTTGGGAATTGTTAACTTCAAATCAACGCTACACTCTAAAAAAAATGTCCGTAAAATAACAGTAAAAAGTGCTGGCAGAAAATTACCAGGACATTATCCGTATTTCGTTTAGAATGTGCTGTTAAAACTGTGACCTGTGAATTTACGGTAAACGTTCCGTAAAATTCAAATAGCAGAAAAACAGAAACGTTTGTATTATAAGTGCAATTTCCGTTAATTCCTTAAGCCTGAAAACGGAAAATATAATGTAATAAATATGTTATTAAAGGTTTATTTTCCGTAAAATTCATACTACTCAGAAACGGAAATATATGTAAATTTATAGTATATATCTTGTGTTTTAAACATAATTCACTTGTTTTAGTTCAACATAAGACATTGTTCAAAAATAATGGGCAAAATCTTTCTATTTATTAACAAAGCAAAATAAATCAGTTTACAAGCAACTGGATAGTCAAAATAAAAAGGTACTTTGAATCAATATTAATACAACGTTAATGTCATATGCATACACTGAATCCCTTTTTTTTTTTTTTTACAATATTAATGAATAGAGGTGTTCAGCTATCTCACGGTTCGGTTTCCTTGTGCAATAAATTCAACTGAGCTTAAAAACTCCTGACAGTTTTTAGCCAAGTACAACTTTTCAGTTCATCACTATAAAAGTTTTGTTGAAACAGATTATACACCATAACTTTCAAGTCCAATCAGCTTGTTTTAACCACATCATTACAACCAAACCCAAAAAACAATTCCAAATTGCAGATTGTTACTTTCATAAAATAATATTTGACATACCTTATGTTGTAACATGTAGGCTGAGTTATTCACAACAGAATTCAGAATGTATTACAGATACATAGTTTTAGTGTGTTAGTCCTTATTGAAGCAGATTGACATTGTTCTCTGGCTCCAACATCTGAAAAATATGGAGAAAGTCTGTCAGCAAGAAATGAAACTCAGTTCAATATCATGCAACTGTTTAAACTTACTGTTGGTCGTCTAGAGTGGACTCTTTCTCCTCTCACATTCTGCGATAAGATACCAGGGGGCTCGCACAAGTCTGTAGTAATAATAGAAAAACATCAAATTTCCCATGTATAGTCCAATAAAGTTCATGTAAATGCGACCACATAAAAAAGGATGTCCCACTATGAGAAAAGGTTTGTCTAGAACCAGCTAAATATAACTATTTAAATTGTAAATGCTTCATTAAAAATGAAAACACACAACTTTAGAAAGTGCATTACATTTACTCACTTTATAAGAAAGAGCTGAGAATCTTTGGAGACGTGCTTCTCATCCACAGTGTACTTCTTTTTCCTGCATTCTTCATTTCCACATACTGTACGACACACTGGTGGACACTGGAAAGCCTTATGTCTTCATCCTCACAGGCCTTTAGATCACAGCACCTCCTCCTGTGTTTGGATCACAGCATCTCCTCCTGTGTTTGTAAAATGGACAAACATACTGAGGTCAGGACACTTTACTTTAACACAACTATGGCAATAGTAACTTCACCTTATTCTTTGTGCATCAATGAACTCTAATTTAGTCCGATGGCCTTTCTAGAGTTGATTCTCTAGATAAAAAGAAACATTTATTAGTACTCTATAGGTTTTCACAGCAGAATTTAAAAATGCATCATTGCTGGCGTGTCAGTTGCTTTCCCTTTAACTGTGCACTTTAAAATATTTCTATATATGTAGAAATAACCGAAAAGCTGGACTTAGACTTAATAAGATTAACATTATAAACATGTGTTACTACATGTTGACTGTCACAACACTTGCAATGAATTATATTATATTATTATATATTATCATAAGGTTTAGGACAAAGATGAGTTCTTTCACAGTTTCCTTGTAACTGCCCAACTGACCAACTGTACACTAACTATATGAACTACATACTAACTACATTCACTACATACTAACTACATTAACTACATACTAACTACATTCAACAAAACGTTTATGGCATGTGTTGGCAAGTTCAATGTAGCCTATTTAATTTACTAATCATGTTTAATATTCTTTAAAAAATGTTTTACTTACCATATAAGGGTGCTCACAATCATCCCACAAAAGGCTCTGTGTGAGCTCAGATTTTTCCCGCCTCAAAGGCTGTTATAACCCACAATGCATTGTGTTTACACACAAAAATACAGAACTTTCCGTAAAATTAAATTACGGAACAGTCCTTCAAATAACTACAGCACAAAGTCTTGTTTATATACGGAAAACCTATTATCAAACGGAAAGTACAGGTAAAATGAATTTACGGAGCAAATCCGTCAGAATTTATAGAAAAAAGGCCTGTATATTTACGGAAATTTCTTAGAGTGTACACCTCCAAATATTATCAGATTTCCATGTGTTACACATCATTGGAAAGCTTGGATACTACACTTTAACAATCTGTAAAAATCCCCATAATGTCCCAAAACCGACTTGTGTCTTTGGTTCCTGTGACTGGTCACAAATGCATGGATGAGTGTCTCTAAGTCTGGTATTGACACTATTCCTCTGATCTTAATGTTTTTCAGATGATAAAAAGCTGATGATGTTATTGCTTTGATGTGGCTGTTTAAGTTCAGGTCTGAGTCCATGATTACTCCTAGATTTCTAACCTGATTTTTTGGTTTTAGAGAGAGAGACTCAAGGTGACTGATAACACTTTGTCTTTGTGTCTGTGGGCCAAAAACAATGATCTCAGTTTTGTCTGAGTTTAGTTGGAGAGAGTTGTTTTGCATCCACAAACTGATCTGTTCGATGCAGTGACAGAGAGTATCTACAGGCCCATGTTCACCTGTATCAGTGACAGAGTGTATCTACAGGCCCCTGTTCACCTGCCGTGGTACGACACATTGTTGCTGTTTATTAGCTGACCCAATGGAAGCATGTACAAGTTGAATAAGAGGGGTCCCAAGATTGACCCCTGGGGGACTCCACAGGTCATGGAAATTTTGTCTGAGACACAGTTGCCCATTTCGACAAAGTACGTCCTATCCTCGAGATAGGACTTGAACCAGTTTAGCGCAGTACCAGAGATTCCCACCCAGTTTTCTAACCTGTGAAGTAAGATCCCGTGGTCCACTGTGTCGAAGGCAGCGCTCAGGTCCAGCAGAACTAAAACTGAGACCTTACCTGCGTTGGTGTTCATACGGATATCATTTGTCACCTTGATCAGAGCTGTCTCAGTGCTGTGGTGGGGCCTAAATCCTGACTGGAAAGTATCAAACACATTGTTAGATAGGAGAAAGTAAGTGAGCTGTTGATATATTACTTTCTCCAGGACTTTTCCTAAGAATGGTAGGTTTGATATGGGCCGGTAGTTGTTCAGTATCTTGGGATCAAGGCTGCTCTTCTTTAGAAGAGGCTTAATGACTGCGGTTTTTAAAGCCTTTGGAAATGCTCCCGTCTCAAGTGAGATGTTCACTAACTGAACAAGTTGTGGTAGCAAGCTGGTCAGCACAGACTTCAGAAATCTAGTGGGTAATTGATCAAGGCAGCATGTGCATGAACTCAGACCGGAGATAACCTCTTCCATTGTTTTGTCACTGACAGGTGTGAAATGTGTCAGCTCAAGGTCTATCAGGTGGAAGGGTTGCTATTTATGTTGTGGAAATTATGGCATTTTTAATGCCTTGGACTTTGTCATAAAAAAATATTGCAAACTCATTGCACTTAGATGTAGAGATTAGTTCTAAGGGCAGTGAAACTGGAGGGTTAGTTAATCTGTTTACTGTGGAAAACAGAACACGAGAATTGTTTCTGCAGTTTGCGATGATTTTAGAGAAGCAGCCAAAAATGTGTACATGAATTAATTTGGTGCTATATACCATGTTTTAACTTCAGCATAACAATGTTCTCTTATGATGCCATGCCTGCAACACCCATTGAGATTCAATTTGAACTTGACTTATTTTATGTCTCCAAATACTCCACCTGGAAACATTCAAAAGATGGAAAGCAGTGTTGATAAATGAAATGGTCTGTTTTTCCCCAGGCCAGATCACTACCCTGACTATGATGCGTTGCCAACTGATTTATGTTGGTTAACTATTCTATCACTGGGTAAGTTAACAAAATACACCTGGTGCAAAGTTTGGTATTTTTGTGCAATATGGTTTTATATTCATTATCTCATCCAAAATAGGCATTACTTTTGTCAACAATAATGCAAAAGATTTCATGGATAAATATCACCCAAATCTCAAATTTTACACCTTCAAATTCAACGTCTTCCAGATCTGAGCTGTTACAACCAGGTAAATAGTGGGTTTCTCAAATCCATTGAAATCCATAGATATTGGGATCGTGTAGGCCGTCACGTTGTCGACCAGAATCCAGTCGCTGATGTTGACCTCAGGCATCCGTACGTCCATGATCCTGTCTGAGCTGTCACAGGTCGGGCCCCAGATAACACTCAGACGTTTATTCACTATAGACCACTGGACCACACACCAGACAACAATACTTCTTTAGATGAACCGTTCTGACTGGTTGGAAGACTCCAAACTTTATTTCTGGCGAAGACATTCAGCACCAGAGTGAAGGCAGAGTCCACAAAGTAGCGCCCAGGTTCAGCGATAACCCTCACTCCACTGTCAGCTGGGAAGAACTCCTCCAGGGCCTCGTTTATTCCTTTTGACATCTTAAACATTTAAAAAGCAAATATGAACATGATTTAGTAGCTTGTTAACTGTACATCATGGATTGGTGAAGTACAGGTTCAAAGTCCTGACAAAAAGTATCAGCAACAACGCTATGACCCAAACTGTAGCTTTTGAGGTCAGTACCATTTCAAGTTCAGGTCCAGAGAATCCTCCACCAATGCATCCAACTGAAATCCAATTATCCTCTGATTCATGTAAGACATATATAAACTATTAGATTTTCAGTGTCATAATATCACAAGAGGCATATTGAGGGCTTCTGCTTGTATGAACTTACTGCCTGTTGGCAGGTGAAGTGTCTTGTCCAAGGACACAACGACAGTGTGCCCCTGCGGGATTCAAACTGCCGATCCTCCAGTAAATAAATACAGAAATAAATACATAAAAACAAAAATAAATGCATAAATAAATAAATACAAAAAGAAATACAGAAATAAAAAAAAATTCTTTCTTTCTTTATATATTTATTTTTATATTTATTTATTGTTTTGGCAGCCACGGTCCTCCATAATCAAAAGCCAGCGGTTACCACGGACCCAGCTCAGAGCAGCTTCGAATACCTGGAAACTTCCAAGGCTGTGTGTGTGCGCTCACATGCCGAGGGGTGGCTCTAAACACAGTCCCTTTCAGTGAAAAATGGATGTGGGCTTCAAATGAGAGGTAGGGATCAAATTTCACCCCCAAACTTGTGACTAGGGGTGTCACGATTTCAATTTTTTGAGTCACGATTATTGTGAAAGAAAATATTGCGATTTTACGATTATTCACCGAATGAAAGGAAATAACTGATATTTTTTTCTTTTTGTCTTTAAAAAGCTTTTTAATACTTAAACTTGTAAACATTCACTGTTTCTAAAAATGAAAAATGCTTTAAGATTGTTTAGCATTAAACTAAATAGGCCTACATTGAATAATACAAAACAATGTCAACTTTATTATCATAATTATTTTACTATATATTATTAGGCCACAAGGCTAGGCTAGGTTTCCTGTTCTCAAACGTTATGCTACTGTTTAATTATTTGTCATGTTTTGATGAACAGAGAACGAAACGTGTTTACAAAGTGACTAAGGAGACTCTTTTGAACAGCTGATTTCCACATGTGCGGTTTCCCTTCCCTTTCTGCTACGCGTAGCTGAAGCAGAGCGGAGCGTTAGCTTTTTGTTTACATCCTGAGCCAGTGGTGCCGGCTATTTCCGAACATTTGGACAACTTTTTGGGGAATTATGGAGTTCGTGACCTTGACCTGGACATTCACAGCGAAGGATTATCTCCAAGATGTTGTTTATATTCGACGTAGCCGATATCAGCGCCTTTTGCTGCAACTTTCTGACGACAGGGTTTGCATAACGGATGTCCATCACCAACAACAACGCCTTGGTCATGTTTTGGATCCTAAAGAGGTCCCACTCTGCTGACTTCAATCGTTTTTGGGTGGATACAACACTGGAGGAGTAGGCAGGTGCATATATGGTTTGACCCCAAAAAAAATGCTACAAAAGGTTTTTCAATGGTTTTCTGTAGTATCAGGTGTGCTTATTAACATACTAAAAGTCTACCAAAATCTGACCACTGGAAAGGTGTAATGACATGGTCCACAAGCAGGTGTGCATGGTGGTCCATATCCTCTGTAACTACACTGTGGTGTTCGGCAGTTGTGCTATTACAGTGGGCCATCTGCAGGAGACTTTTCAGGGCAGCAGTTTTATCGGTCAGAACTGGCACGAACCGATTGTCCTCTAGTTGTCAATTATCATTTCCATACATGTACGTCTGGGTTAAATCGGTTGAATTTCAACCTGCCATTTAGCGATTGGGTAAAATCAGATCCAATCGTTTAAAAGTTTAAAAGGAGTTCACCCCTCCCACCTGAAAACGGAGCTCCATTGTGAAGACCGACAAGAAGACCCTCTGTACAAAATGAGTACGAGGGTATGGTGAGACCAGGCTAGACACGGACCAATTGTCCTCAAGTTTCCCCCAATCCACCACATTCATGTCACTCCACTTTCCAATCCACACCGTGATCTGGTAATACACTCCGAGCAAATGACATTGATGATATTCTTTGCTTGATACGTCATTATGGTAAAGCAACCGTAGTTTGTAATGGCTACAGTGAAGGTCCTTCAATGCAAAACTAAGTTTGTGGAAAATGAAGATTTCCTTTCCAGACTTTCTAACAAACAAGGACTTATTGATCTTGTGACTGAGGAACTGCAGAAGAAAGACTGTTATGTTATCAATGCATCAGGAGATGTAGACGTGGACTTTGTGACGGCTGCAATCAAGGCATCACAACATCAGCCCACGACCTTGAGGTGAAGATACACACTTACTCATTCTTCTTCTCTACTATGATGAACAATTAGGGCCTCTATTTTCGTTCGGACAAATCCACAGTTCCTCAGGTTTACAACATCAGTGAGATGAAATAAGTCCTGGGGAGGGACTTGTGTTCTCAGTTGCTGTTGTTTTCACAGGTTGTGACACAACTTCCCAGATTTATAGAGTTCCAGAAGAATGAGAGATCAAATTTTCTAAAAATTCTTCCAAAAAAAAAAATACTTATTACAAAACCAAAAGTTTACATAGATTTCATTAATATTTGGTAGCATTGCCTTTAAACTGTGACTTTGACTTTGGTCAAACGTTTTGGATTTCCTTCCACAAGCTTCTCATAGTTGGATGAGTTTTGGTCCATTCCTCCAAACAGAACTGGTGTAACTGAGACACATTTGTAGGCAGCCTTGCCTTTTCAGCTCTGCCCATACATTTTCAACTGGACTGAGATCAGGACTTTGTAATGACCACTTCAAATCATTGACTTTGTTTTCCTTAAGCCACTTTGTAACCAGTATTGGCCGTATGCTTTGGGTCATTGTCCATTTGAAAGATCCATCTGCCCAAGCTTTAACTTCCTGGCTCTTAAGATGTTCGTACAATTGTTCCACATTGTTTTTATATTTATTTACAAAATCTGAAACAATAAAAAAGGTCTTTCTGATATACACTACATCGTGGAAGATATGAAAAGGCCTTACTTTGCATTGAGGTGACCGGTGGTTATCTTTAGGAGCTCCTCCTCGTTGTCAAAAGACATGAGGTCCACTCCTTGTGCACAGGCGTATCTGATGTGGGACTGGGGTTTTGTTGTATGTGCATAAATGATATTGTCTGGTGTCACTCCAATAGACGTGACCATCTCTATTTCTCTATCAGCTTCACCTGGACCGGGTCGGAGTCACCAATACACACTAATGTAATCAGGAAGAAGAAGCTAACAGGTAATGGGCAAAGCTAACTGCGGGCTAGCCCTACTTAAACAGTATTTACAGCCACATTTGAGTATCTCCATTGTGTAATTGGATGTACATTATTATTTTTTTCTTCTAATTTATTTATTTGAATTGGGACAGTGCACATTAATCAACATGTGTTTTTCAACATGTAAATGTACCGGAGTTAGCCATATAGGCTAATTTTCATCCGTAGTCCCATGGCAGGTTGATGTCAAGACAGGTAGGACATACAACAGGCATAAACGTACAGCAAAACACTATCACAGAGACATAAAACAGTGAATGATGAATAACAACATATAGTTAAAAATGCAAAAAATAGGTAAATTTGTTCAACTAAAAGATCAGAAAGGGACACAACACCACAATCTTCCACACAGCAAGACATCAGTGGTTGGGACTTTAGACCATGTTGTGTTCACATGTCTGATTGTCCAAAAGCCACTTTTTCACAGAGTTCCTAAAAGTGTGGAATGAGGTCAGGTTCCTCAGTTCTGTTGGGACCAAGTTCCAGGAGTGTGCTGCGCGTACTGAGAAGGCAGATTGTCCAAATGAAGTCTTTCTAAATGGGATTCTACAGTCTCCTCTGCTTGAAGAGCGTGTGTTTGTATTTACATTCAGCTGTATAAACTCCTGCAATGGGGGCGGTGCAAGTCCGTTTAGGGTTTTATAGACCATAATTACATCAGAGTACATTATCAACTGTTCCCACTTTAAAAAAATATGTTTGGTAAAGACTTTACAATAGTGATATGAATTGTTCTTTTTGTCTAATGTTTTTACTGTCTGCTTATAAAGTCTTTCTATGGGCAACAACGTGGTCTTGTTTTGGCCTGAGACCAACTCGTTAAACAATAATTAATATGTGAGAGAATTGTGGCGTTTAGGTACAGTTTTGAAGCATCAATTTAATTTTGTTTCTCAATTTCTTAACATGTTTTTTAAATGATAATTGAGTATCCATGGTGACACCTAAATACTTGTACTCTTGCACCACTTGTAGTGCTTGCCCATTCACCAGAACTATTGGATCGCTCTCTTTGGTTGCCGACTTAGAAAAGAACATACACATAGTTTTACTAGTATTTAGGTGTAATTTTGAATTTTTTAACCAATCACAGACTGACACCATTACAGATGACAGCTTCTCTGCTGCCAGCTGTTTGGTTTTTGCATGAACATAAATGATGGTGTCGTCAGCATATAACTGACATGATGCTTCAGAACACACATCAGGTAAATCATTGATAAATAAACTGAATAGTAAAGGGCCAAGGGTTGAGCCCTGGGGCACACCTACATAATTATACATTACCTCAGATGTTTTGTTGTTAACCCTGACACACTGTTTCCTTATTATCCCTCTCTCCCTTTGTCTTTTCTGTCAGCGTAATATTTACTCTCGCGGACAATTAAAAATGCAAAATGCTACAACACCTGCAGTGGCGCTTATGGCCTCTAGGGGCATGATTTACTTAGTACTGCTTTAAAAGGTCCTATATCATTCTTTTTCTTTGAAGTCGTGGGATTTTTTGTGTCATCGACCTTAAAATAGCGTGTGCCTAGCTTTGGACTTTGATCATGTTTTTACATTAAATACACATCAAAAACATGCATCTGTATGTAACTTCAGTAACCCTGCATATTCAGCCTCAGTGTTTTGAGCCGCTAGCGCATCTTTGAGTGATCATTGAATCTTCCACCGAGACACAGGCCTTAACCCACACCTTGACCAGGCACATTTTCTCCAGTTATTATCAAGCCATTACCCAAATCTAAAAGCTTCTTGAAAAAAGCGTCAAAATGGCACCGAAAACAGAACAAGCAACTAAAACGTGACAAAAAAGCGGCAACATGACAAAAATGACGCATGGAGGAAAAATCTTTCAAAACTAGCTTTCAAACTGGCCTGTAGGCTGTGAGAAGCTTTTAGATTTGGGTTAAGTTGAACTGAAGAAAATGTGCTCTGCTAAAGTGGGGGTTAAGAGGTTCCTAGATTGTTGTTACCTGTGGATGCCGATGAGCCTCCAGGCGATCAGGTCCGTCAGCTGCAGGGCGCGGCTCAGGCTGGGCATGATGGCGCGCTCGTCGGGGCCCGGGGTGGGCACGAACAGGCTCAGCCCGTGCACCACCTTCCGCACCCGCGCCTCATCGCCGCCCACCACCATCAGGGGGCGCCCGGACAGCAGGCAGAAGAGCGCGTGCTGAGAGAAGGAGTGCTGCTTGACGAAGCGCAGCGCTCGCAGGCCGGCCTTCCTGCAACGCCGCAGCCTGCACCGGAGGCCGTGGGCCAGGAGCGACAGCGGCGGCTGGGACGACGAGCCCGTGGCGCTGGTGCAGTCCGAGCGCTCGTCCACACTCAGGAGGCGGGCCGGGCTCTGTGACCAGCGGGCGACGGCGGAGAGGGAGCTGGCGTGGAGGGAGTGGACCAGGGAGAGGGGGGACAGCGGGGAGGGCCAACCGGGGGAGTCAGGGAGGTCCTCCGCAGCGGGATAGACAGGAGGCATCACTGCAGACTCTTAGCAAGAACGACAACAAAGCTGGGTTAGAGACGGTGAAGTCGACACTCTCATAAAGCAGTCAAATGTCAGGCTCAGTGGCACAATCCAGCCCTCTAGCAAAGAACTTCAGGCCCACAAGATGATTTTGATAAACATGATTAGTGCTAGGGCTGGGCCAAAATATCGGATTGGATCGGATCGCAATACCAAGTATCGATAATTGATCAGTATCACAATACTTTCAATACATTCAGCCCTCACCTTGAAACAAAGGACTCTTACGTTAGAATGCTGTTTTTAGACTTTAGCTCAGCATTCAACACTATAATCCCACAGCAGCTAATACACAAACTGCTCCACCTGGGGATCAACACATCACTGTGCAACTGGCTGCTGGACTTTCTGACGGGGAGACCACAGGCTGTACGTGTCGGCGGAAAGTCCTCCAGAACCATCACACTGAACACGGGAGCTCCCCTTGGCTGTGTGCCGAGTCCCCTCCTGTTCACTCTGCTGACCCATGACTGCGCTCCAAAGTACGACTCAAACCTCTTCATCAAGTTTGCAGACGACACAACAGTGGTGGGTCTCATCAACAACAGAGACGAGTCAAACTACAGGAGTGAGGTGAGCAGTCTGGCCATGTGGTGCACACAGAACAACCTCTCTCTAAATGTGGAGAAGACAAAAGAGATTGTTGTGGACTTTCGTAGAGCACGGGTCCAGCATGCTCCTCTAACAATCAATGGTGCTGCAGTGGAGAGGGTGACCAGCACTAAGTTCCTGGGTGTGCACATCACAGAGAACCTCTCCTGGACCATGCACACTACATCACTGGTCAAGAAAAGTAATCAGCGTCTCTACTTACTCCGCAAGTTAAGAAGAGCTAGAGTCCCAGCCTCTGTTATGTGCAACTTCTACAGAGGGACTATAGAGAGCATCCTGACCAGCTCCATCACTGTGTAGCTCTTCTACAGAGGGACTATAGAGAGCATCCTGACCAGCTCCATCACCGTGTGGTTCTTCTACAGAGGGACTATAGAGAGCATCCTGACCAGCTCCATCACTGTGTGGCACTTCTACAGAGGGACTATAGAGAGCATCCTGACCAGCTCCATCACTGTGTGGTTCTTCTACAGAGGGACTATAGAGAGCATCCTGACCAGCTCCATCATTGTGTGGCACGGCGCCAGCACTGCCTCCGGCCGAAGGAGCCTCCAGCACATCGTGAGAGCAGCGGAGAAGATCTGTGGCGCTCCTCTCCCCTCCATTAAGGACATGTACTCCACCCGTCTCACCCGCAAAGCCGTCAGAATCACCAGGGACCCTATGCACCCATCACACAGTCTCTTCAGAGTAATGTCTTCTGGGAGGAGACTGCGGAATCTACGGGCCAGGCCGAGTCGCCTTAAGAACAGTTTCGTACACAGGGCCATCGGGAAGCTGAACTCCCTGCCCTCCCTCCCACCCCTCTTCCCCCACCCCCCGCTCCACAATCAAGGATGAGAGAAATATAATTTCGAATCAGTTACATGGTTTCACAAATAAAACAATCTTGAATCTTGAAAATACTTGTTAGGAGGTATTTTTTAATCATCACTCCTTTGTTTTCCAGTAACAGTTACACAGCACTTTGTTACATTTTGTGTTAATTTTAACGCTTCAATAAATGTCAAATGGCATTTGGTTTATACGCTTTGGACGAGTGCTGCACGTTTTCAAGTTTTTCATTAACCAGTAACCGAGGCCCTTAGCAGCTAATACTCGGTTAAGCATTAGCGTGCGCACTGACCGTATCGGATCGTGACCAAAGTGGATCGTCCCGGCCCTAATGACCTAATGACTACACACATCAGAGATCAAATACAGAGCGCCAATAAAGTGCTGAAAAAGGTCGACTACTGCAGCACTAGTCGACCTAATTTTAGACCAGTTGACTAGTCGTGTGTTTATCCCCCCCTCTACCCCTCTCTCTGCCTAGTTTTAATGTTGATGTCAAGGCGTAACCCATTTTCCACCTAGTCACCTACCAACGGCTAGTTGTTTTTGCCGGTTAGCGTTAATTTCTAGTACTCTACATATAGTTTTGCCTGCGTAATCACTTGCCCACATATTCAGCTGTCACTGCCACCTCGCCGTGCGTTCTCTCATAGAAAATAAAGGAGGCGGTTCGGTGTGCGTTGGGCTTAACACTCCAGGACCAAAAGGACGTTTACTTCAGACCTGGGATTTACAAGGAAGGTGAGAGGCCAGCTTAGGGGAAGAGGGGGGAAGACGTGGATCTACGCGATGTTCTGGAGGCGCAGCATCAGTAGTCGTTAATGCCCTATGACGTATAATTGGAGGAGGTTGTACTTTTTTGTGGCACGATTGGTAGGTATGGCCCCTAGTCTTTTGAACCTGGAAGGAAAGCGGGCCGCCACAAAGTGAATCTGTCTACCTCTGTCATAAAGCAGTGAAACACACTGCTCAGCATGCTACAGTACAATGGAGAATAGTGCTACTTGTTGGCAATCTGAAGAACACAAAGCAAGAAAGCTTCTTTGGTAGCCTGTGTAAGTTCTCAGTCGTACAGGAGTTGTCCATCTTCAATGAAGGTACTTGATTCATCTTCTGTACTCAGTAGTTGAAGTCTTCGAACGTTTCGCCTCTCATCCAAAAGGCTTCGTCAGCGACAAAGGTCACAAACTGCACGCGGCTGAATATATAGACCACTGGGGAGGAGTTGGGGTAGGCCAGTCTCCTCCCCTCTAATCACAGCTACTCTCACCTGTGGGTAAACCCCTTTGAAGTAGAGCGTCTCTAACGATCTGCTCACCTCAGTATCGGTCAGTCCTGTCCTTTTCATAGATGATCACTGCCCAGTATCTGTCCTATTCATGTCTGATCACTGCTAATTATCTGCCTATTCTTCTTTTGTTGGCTGAGGTGCCATCTCCTTGGACTGGCCATGCCTTTTTGGTTTCTCCTGAAGGAGATTGGAGTAAAGTGAGGGAAGATTAAATCTGAGGCCGCCATTTCGATTCATGGAGGGATTTTCTTTCCTGACAAAAATAGCTTCTTTAACTCCTCTTTCAAACCAACGTTCTTCTGTAGCTAAAATGTTGACCTCCCCGTCCTCAAAGGAGTGGTTGGAGGCTTTGAGGTGGAGGTGCACCGCCGACTGGGGGCCAATCGTGCTTTCTCTTCGGTGTTGATAAAGTCTCTTCTGTAAAATTTGTTTAGTTTCTCCAATATATTGTTGTTTGTTCTTCTTTGCATTGCATTTAGTAGCGTTTGAGGCTGCAATCGCTCGGAACGCGATTATTATAAGATTGAAGTGATATTAGAGTCGGAATAGCACATATGAGTGGCTTCACACACTCTCACGCCACACTCCTCATATCACACGCTCAAACAAAAAATATCCCTGACTTTTTGCAGCAAGCGTTGTTTTGTCTGTGTGTCTGTCGGCGGCTCCCCTAGCGCCTACAGCGTGTGTGTATGTGAGAGAGCTCCCCTAGCGCTGTTGGCTGGTCCGTCTGTCTTTCTAACGATCTCTCGCCTCTGATTGGACGTTGTACCACTGAGCCCCGCCCTGATGTGTTCAGCTCGCATGTGATTGGCCGTGTGACCGGTAGCGGTGTATTACACATGGTCCTGAACAACAAAACAACACGAGACACGTTTCCCTCGTATTGCAAAACTACAATACAATAAATCAGCTAATAAAAATAGGAAGGGGTGAGTGCATCGCTGGTCTGGAAAAAAGTGAAAAGGTTGACCGGTGCTCTTCAAAGACTGGGGCTGAACATGGATTAAATTTGCAGTGATTGGTTTGTGGAATAGTTTATGCAAAGTAGCGAAAACAATCAAAAAAGCAGGCACTCGAGTCATGTAGCAAAATAAATGTCCATTATTAAGAATGGACCAGCCTGGAGTCCGGTGACGTCATCTCCGTGAATGGCAGCTTAGTTCGGTAGCGCTCTTGAAATTTTATTTTTTTCGCCCCGTAAATACATCAGATTCATTTTTTCTCTCACTGTAATAGACAAGGGATACACGGGGCGAACATGGTGAAAAGAAATCCAAAAGTAAAAGGTTCAGCTGGAGAAGGGACACCTGAACGTGATGCGAGCGATTTAGAAGCTAACGAAGATGCTAATGCTAGCTCAGGTGCTACTGCTCATGCTGCCGCTGACCAGGCCTCGAGTCTTCACGCTACATCGTTGACCATGCTATCGGAATTACGAGACTTTCGTAAAGACTTCCAAGACTTTAAATCCGAGCTAATTACAGTTAACCAGAAGATTACGGAGGCTGAAACTCGTATTGAAAATGTCGAAGAACGGGTCCAAAATGTGGAGCAAGTGCTAGCTAAAATGCTAAAAGTTATGAGGGATCAGGAAAACAAACTCCTCGATCAAGAGGGTAGATCTCGCAGGAATAACTTGAGACTGTATAACGTTCACGAAGGGGCTGAGGATGGGTCACAGATGGTGGTTTTTGTGGAGAAATTACTTCGGGAGAGTCTGGAGATCCCGGTGACGGTGAGCCTGGGCATTGAGAGAGTACACAGAGCACTGGGCCCCAAGCCATCGGGGACTGAGGAGAAAACACGGTCAATAATAATAGGATTCGCACGTTTTACAGTCAAAGAAGAAGTTTTGCGTAAAGCATGGGCCAAGAAGACTGTGCTTTGGCAAGGAAAGCGAATATACTTCGATCAGGACTCTCCTCCAGCTATTCTACAGAAGCGCAAAGAATATGCTGAAGCGAAAAAAGTTTTGAAACGCCACAACATCTGATTTCAGACCCCTTTCCCTTACAAATTGAGGGTGTTTTACGAGAACGAGACCCGACTGTATCAATCAGCGCAGGAGGCAACAACCGATATGATCACCAGAGGCTTTCTAGTAACAAGGATAACGACGAAAGAAAGCCCGGCGGAGCAGCTGGCGCGGTCGGCGTGGACCATGGTAGGAGCGCATCATCGACGGGAGGATGAAGAAACTCGTGAACAAGTTATCCGGGAAAGACTTCAGATCTACAGGAGACTTACACCACCTGCCACAGAACATTAAAGACAAGAATTCGACACCACTTTGGGTAAATATGCCACGCTTTTCTTTTCACCAATAAATGAGGAAAAGGCATGTAAAAAGACTTTTAATATAGACTTTGGGATGGAAGCACAGAGCAGCCATAGGGGCCCTCTCTCCTACGTGAAGAGAGGCTTTCCCCTACTGTTTGACACTTTTACCACCATACCACAGGGTCATGTTGGAGAGACCCATACCTTGGAGTCACTTTCTTTTAATTTGTTTAGTAGTTGGTTCTTTTTTGTTTTTCATTATTCAGAGTTCTTGTTCACTCAGGGAGTTGACGCATTTTTTCATGTTTGTGACATTTTATACATTTGGTTTGTAACTAATGAATAACGGTTTGCTAAAGTGTATTTCATTTAATGTAAATGGATTAACTAATCCAGTTAAACGAAGCAGAATCCTGACTAAAGTAAAAAAAGATCAGGTACAAGTAGTGTATGTACAGGAGACCCATTTGAACGATAAAGAACACGAAAAATTTAAGAGAATGGGATTTACAAATATGTTTTCCTCATCCTATAAATCTGTCCGCAGACGAGGTGTTGTGATCCTTATTTCAAATAAAGTTAATTTTGAAAAGACATTTGAGTTGAAAGATAAAGAAGGAAGATTCATATTAGTAAAAGGACATATAGATGGTAATCCAATTACATTAATGAATGTTTATATCCCCCCAGGGAGCAATTTTGCCTTTTTCCAAAAAATCGTAAATATAATAGTAACTGAAACTGAAGGTTTTCTGATATGTGGTGGAGATCTGAATATCCGTTTGCGGCCAGAACTTGACAGTTCAAATAGAAAAGGTCCAGATTCAAATACTTTGCATAAGAAGGTGTGTGCTCTTTTTGAAGAGGTTGGTTTAATTGACATTTGGAGGGATCTTTTTCCTAGCAGGCGAGATTACTCTTATTATTCAGCTCCACACTCTCTCTACACGAGAATTGATTATTTTATGACTTTTGCAAAAGACAAAGACAGAATTCAGACATGTAACATGGGGACAATAGATGTGAGTGATCACGCATCTGTGTATTTAACGGTGAATTTAGATTTGTGCCCCAAGATGATCACATGGAAGTTGAATTCGAGTATGCTTAAAGATGTAAATTTTAAGGAACAAATGAAAAAAGAAATACAAAATTTCCTGGATATAAATGATAATGGAGAGGTTTCGCCTGCTATTCTATGGGATACACTAAAAGCCGTAATTAGAGGGAAAATTATTGCAATAGCCTCACACAAGAAAAAGATGAGGAATAAAAAAATGGAGGAATTACAAAATAAATTGAAAGAATTTGAAATTAAACACAAACAATCTCTAACATTAAATGAACTTGACGATATTAAAAACACTAGAAATGAAATTAATTATCTAGCCATCCAAGATATAAAGAAAAAGTTAATGTTTCTAAAACAAAAGTACTATGAAAGTGGGTCAAAATCCATGAAAATATTAGCGTGGAAATTAAAAAAGAAAATAGCTGAAAATACAGTAACGAAAATTAAAGACCCAAAAACAGGAAAGATGAAGAATAAATTGCAAGAAATTCACAAAGCGTTTGAAACATTTTATAAATCATTATATTCCAAAGTCCCAGGAGGAAGTGATAACGAAATTGATTGTCTACTAAATTCATTGGATCTACCAAGTCTGACCGAAGAGCAGAAAGCAAGGATGACTGCAGACATATCAGAAATGGAACTCAAAAAGGCCATTAGTAGATTGAAAACCAACAAGTCTCCAGGATTAGACGGATATACGGCTGAATGGTACAAAGAATTGAAGTCCGAATTGATCCCAGTATTACTCCCTACCCTGAATTGGGTTCTGAAAAACGCAAAAACACCTCCAAGTTGGAAAGAGGCAATTGTCACAGCAATACCAAAAGAGGGCAAAGACAAAACAGAGTGTGGATCATATAGACCGATATCAGTACTGAACATAGATTATAGATTATTCACTGCTATAATGGCCAGGCGAATGGAGGAATTTTTACCAATACTGATACATAACGATCAGACAGGCTTTATAAGAAACCAGCAGACACAAGACAATATACGCAGAACTCTACATATATTAGATTCTATACAAAAGAATAAAACTAAAGCAGTACTTATAAGTGTTGATGCTGAAAAAGCATTTGACTCGGTTAATTGGGACTTTCTCTACAGAACATTACACAAGTTTGGTCTACATGATACTGTTATTAATACTATTAAGGCGCTACATGCCAACCCGACTGCAAGAATAAAAATTAATGGTTGCTTATCAAGTAGCTTCATTTTGGAAAGAGGTACACGGCAGGGTTGCCCATTGTCTCCCCTTCTCTTTGCATTGTATCTAGAACCGTTGGCCCAAATGGTGAGACAAAATCCGCATATCAAGGGTATAATTGCGGGGAGGGGGGAGCACAAGCTAGCTTGCTATGCGGATGATATTTTGGTATATGTGGGACAACCAACGGACTCCCTTCCAAGACTAATGCGGCTATTTGAACAATACGGTCGGCTCTCTGGGTACAAGATTAATATGAGTAAAACTTACATTCAATTACAACCCGCCATTGATGATAACTACAAAGTATCCTATGGTGTGGCAGGCTGAATCATTAAAATATTTAGGCATTAATATACCAAAACATTTATCAAAAATTGTTGAACTTAATTATACTCCACTGAATAAAAAGATAAAAGAAGATCTGAAAAGGTGGAATTTAATTCCTTACTTCTCTCTATACTCACGTATTGAGTCCATTAAAATGAATATCTTACCACGACTACTATATTTGTTCCAGACTTTACCAATACAAATTGATCAAATTCAGTTTAATGAAATGGACAAAATGCTATCGAGATATGTACGGGAGGGGAAAAAGCCAAGAGTATGTTTCAAGACCTTGCAATTAGCTAAAGAGAAGGGAGGATGGGGCCTGCCATCTTTAAGGGATTATTTTCGTGCAGCACAGATGAAGGCCCTGATAAATTGGTGTGATATGTTATACAATTCCCAATGGAAAAATATAGAGGAAACATTTTTTCCTATTCCAATACAAGCAACTTTGGCTGATGGGAATATTCAAACATATATTGATTCTGTAGATAATCCATGGGTCCAATGTTCTCTTTCGGTTTGGAAAAATGTTATAAAAGAATATAATTTGAAAAAAGATATTGCAGTTTTAAAATGGTATGCATATGACTCAGATTTCGCACCAAACAAATTGGATTTGCGATTCAAATTTTGGACTTCTAAAGGTATAACAATTTTAAGCAAGTTTATTAAGGATGGAAAAGTTGTCAGTTTCGATACACTCAAACAAAAATATGCTCTGGAGAAACAGGATTTTTTTCGATACCTGCAAATACGTCATTATATAGAAACAAAAGTAAATCCTATGTCAGAAGGTAACATGGTCTTGTTACAATTGTTTAGAAATGCATATGATGGGAAATCAAATAAGAAGCTTGTTTCAAGTTTGTATAAATGGTTGATGAATCGTAAGTGCCATTCTACTGAGTATGTAAAGATATTGTGGGAGAAAGAGGGAGGGACAACAATATCAGAGGAAGAATGGACAACAATATGGAAACTCCAATGGAAATGTACAAACTCACAGAGATGGAAGGAATATGGATGGAAAACAATAATAAGATTCTTTATCACTCCATGTCAAAAACACACTTTGACAGACGACCTCCTATTTGTTGGAGAAAGTGTGGAGACCAACATGCAAATCATTCTCATATCTTCTGGAACTGTCCACTTATCAAACAATATTGGATGGACATTCACAGAGCATTACAAGGTATTTTTAATTGTGTATTGCCTTTTGAAATGAAAACTGTATACTTTGGATGCTTACCACAGGAATGGAGAAATAAAGATAAATATTTGTTAAGCATCCTGTTGGTGGCAAGCAAGAAATGCATAACTCAAAAATGGTTATCACAAGATATTCCCACCCTATCTGCGTGGTGGGACATAATAATGAATATTTTTAAAATGGAGGAGCTGACAGCATTGGTAAACCAAAAACAAGAGAAGTTTCTAGTATATTGGGAAAAATGGATCGCATATATAAAAATTAAAAAGCCTGCTTTGATTTTGAATGTCAAGTTAAAAACAACGTAATGGTCACTCCCTGAAGTTTGTTTTTGTTTGTTTTGTTATTTTATTTTTATTTTTGTTTTGTTTTTTTTAGATGGGACAGTATTCTTTGAGAGTGAACAATATTGTGCTCATGTTCGCACATATGTGAATTGTACCCATCTTTATACTGTTAAAATCTATAAATAAAGAATAAAAAAAAAAAAAAAGAATGGACCAGCCTACGCGTTTCGACCGTAACACAGACCGAATAAATCAGCTGCTGGATAAACATACTGTGAGCTCTGCGTGTGGAGCGACTGCAGAAGCCTTCAAACAGGGATGTTTGAAACAAGTAGCATTAACCCCAGTCTGAGTAAATGGCTCTTCTAAAGGTAAGACTGTTTTTTTTCATATAGCCCACAGTTATGAGGTGGTTAGAGTAGCCAATGTACTCAACAACTAATTGAGTACAACTTTGCAAGTAATTCAAAAATAATGTTACTCAATAAGAAGTAAGAAAATATGTTTAATTTGATTGAATGTTTCATTTGCCATCTCCACTACGCTTCATTCAGCCCTCTCTCACCTTGAAACAAAGGACTCTTACGTTAGAATGCTGTTTTTAGACTTTAGCTCAGCATTCAACACTATAATCCCACAGCAGTTAATACACAAACTGCTCCACCTGGGGATCAACACATCCCTGTGCAACTGGCTGCTGGACTTTCTGACGGGAAGACCACAGGCTGTACGTGTCGGCGGAAGGTCCTCCAGAACCATCACACTGAACACGGGAGCTCCCCAAGGCTGTGTGCCGAGTCCCCTCCTGTTCACTCTGCTGACCCATGACTGAGCTCCAAAGTACGACTCAAACCTCTTTATCAAGTTTGCAGACGACACAACAGTGGTGGGTCTCATCAACAACAGAGACGAGTCAAACTACAGGAGTGAGGTGAGCAGTCTGGCCATGTGGTGCACACAGAACAACCTCTCTCTAAATGTGGAGAAGACAAAAGAGATTGTTGTGGACTTTCGTAGAGCACGGGTCCAGCATGCTCCTCTAACAATCAATGGTGCTGCAGTGGAGAGGGTGACCAGCACTAAGTTCCTGGGTGTGCACATCACAGAGAACCTTTCCTGGACCATGCACACTACATCTCTGGTCAAGAAAAGTAATCAGCGTCTCTACTTTCTCCGCAAGTTAAGAAGAGCTAGAGTCCCAGCCTCTGTTATGTGCAACTTCTACAGAGGGACTATAGAGAGCATCCTGACCAGCTCCATCACTGTGTGGTTCTTCTACAGAGGGACTATAGAGAGCATCCTGACCAGCTCCATCACTGTGTGGTTCTTCTACAGAGGGACTATAGAGAGCATCCTGACCAGCTCCATCACTGTGTGGCACTTCTACAGAGGGACTATAGAGAGCATCCTGACCAGCTCCATCACTGTGTGGCTCTTCTACAGAGGGACTATAGAGAGCGTCCTGACCAGCTCCATCACTGTGTGGTTCTTCTACAGAGGGACTATAGAGAGCATCCTGACCAGCTCCATCACTGTGTGGTTCTTCTACAGAGGGACTATAGAGAGCATCCTGACCAGCTCCATCACTGTGTGGCACGGCGCCAGCACTGCCTCCTGCCAAAGGAGCCTCCAGCGCATCGTGAGAGCAGCGGAGAAGATCTGTGGAGCTCCTCTCCCCTCCATTAAGGACATGTACTCCACCCGTCTCACCCGCGAAGCCGTCAGAATCACCAGGGACCCTACGCCAGAGATGCACATAAGTCCCTCACCTGCAAGTCCAAGTCAAGTCCGAGTCTGTGACCCCACAAGTCCAAGTCAAGTCCAAGTCTCTGACCGCAAGTCCCAGTCTAGGTCCAAGTCTCTGACCCTGCAAGTCCAAGTCAAGTCCAAGTCCCATGGTTTCTATGTTTTACACTAATTCAAATCACAGTACAATAAAACTATATTTTAAAATCAATAAACACCTGTTGTATTTCGCCGTGATCGCTAGAAGTACAGTCCGAATAGCGCGCTCACGATGTCAACAAACCCACGACAGGGCAGCGTGCGCACGCAGGGAGGGGGGGCATACGGCAGAAGAGCCAATGAGCAGCGCGGTGCTGGGTGAGAGAGAGCGCGCACACAGAGGAGACAGAGACAAGGGAGCGGCCGAGAAAAAAAGCCAGAATCAAGCGTCCAAACAGCGTGTGTAATAAGTGCGCGAGGGACTCGTAATGTTCACGAGTCTCAGACCACGAGTCCGAGTCAAGTCTCGAGTCTTTAGGGGACGAGTCCGAGTAGAGTCGCAAGTCTCTAAAAATAGCGACTTAAGTCCGACTCGAGTCCGAGTCCGACTCGCGAGTCCCCATCTCTGCCCTACGCACCCATCACACAGTCTCTTCAGAGTAATGCCTGCTGGGAGGAGACTGCGGAATCTACGGGCCAGGTCGAGTCGACTTAAGAACAGTTTCGTACACAGGGCCATCGGGAAGCTGAACTCCCTGCCCTCCCTCCCACCCCTCTTCCCCCACCCCCCGCTCCACAATCAAGGATGAGAGAAATAGAATTTCGAATCAGTCATGGTTTGACAAATAAAGCAATCTTGAATCTTGAATCTTGAATTTATTTAGCCCCATTGAGATGAACCATCTCTTTTTCATGGGGTCCTCTTACAATACATTTTATATTTATAACCAATGTCATTTTTACAATGCAGGCATAAAACATGCAAATCTGATTTAATATTGTACATAATGATTAATTTGTGTTCGAGTTGTATTGCATTTTTCTAGTTTGCAATGGCTTTTTAGTTTATATATCTTTATGTGCCTCTGATAGTTATTACATTGAATAATCATATTCAAAGTTTAATCCTTTTTTTTTTGTACTGTAGACCTTTTTGTGAAGTGAATTTGATTTGATTTGAAACATGCTCTAACATACTGCAGGAGACAGGGAATAACATTTTTCAGATTCTGAATCATACACTTGTTTTTGGCTTATAATTTAATACGATTACAAGACACTATCACCATGAAAAGGGCCACCAAGGTCAGGACCAACCAATGTCTCACTCCAAGGTTTGGTGAAAAGTTGGCAAGTTTCAAAAAAAATTAAGAGCAGAAGTAAGAGCAAATGAATGAAGAGAGCTACGTCCAGTTGTCTCGCTAGGTCTAAGAAGCTAATGGCTAAAGTCAATTGACTGCATAATACATATTTTAACCTTAATATAGTGTGATGCTTGCCCTTACCTGTAAATAAAACACACCCTAAATTAATTCAAAAGGAAACTACCCCATTGCAATAAATGGAACTAGGTTGACGTTATTTTGCATTGAGGCCATTCTGAAAATGACCAAGTACTTACCTTGCGTGAGTGAAGCCGCAGTCCCCTGCTGCTCCTGTGCTTCTAAGTAGTAGTTGTGGTGTCGTTGTGCTGGTTGGAATCCATTAGTGAGAGGGGAGTGCTCTGTCTCCTCCGTGATGGCAGCCAGGTCCTCAGGGAAGATGGAGTCGGTGGTGCTCAGGACCTCTATGCTGTCCTCGCTGTTCGCACGCTTGGCGTACGATCGCACCCGTCTCACACCCGCGTCCACCGGCACACGCTTCACTACCGCCTCGGCCAACACTGGAGGGGCGTCTGCGCGTTAAAAAAAATGCATGCCATTACATTACAGGCATCGTGTCATCTCGTGGGATTTAATTCGTTCATCATTAACACATGCTGTACAACACATACAGTAGCTAGGTGTGGGGTTCCCCAAGGGTCAGTTTTAGGTTACACACTTTTTTTAGGGAGACACATCAACTATTTATACTGACAACTTTGTATTACCATGTATCTTAATGGCCAACACCAAATGAGACACTTTTCAACTGTATTTCAGATTTTAAATCCAGGATGGTGGCAAATTTTCTTCAGTTCAACCAGGACAAAGCGGAGGTTTAAGTTATTGACCATGGAGCTCTTTACTCAAACTAAGCCCCAAAACGCCTTCACCTAAGTCTAGTCAAAAACACAAAAATGTGGGTATTCTGTACACCCATTTTAGTCAAATTTTTCGTTTAAATCAAGTGAAACATATTGAAGTATTGATCACAAATCAGTGGTCAATGTAATGGTCAAACACGCAACTGGGTGCATTTAAAAGAGATTTAAATCATTTGCCACACTCTACATCAGAGGTAGGCAAATTTGCTCGGTGGAGAGCAGACTTTCTTCATTCTCAAAAGACCAAGGACCGGACCCTCCGATTGTAAGCTGAAGTAAAGCATCACTTTCTGCAAATACCAGTGTCGTACATTATATATGGCCTAAATGGGTATTAACGGATTTTAAAGGAATTGACAGGATTTGACAGGATTTTTAAAGTTTCTACAGTGCCTTAACAGGCCCTACACCTCTACCCTACCTGGAACCACAATGCAAACTCTGTAAATACAACAAAATGTTACTTTTTTGGTTTTATTAGTGTAGAATGATTAAACTTGCAGTAAAAAGTACCTGAAAAACTCCACCAAACACCGGTCTAAGGGCCACATTTGGCCGCCAAGTTGCACTTCGGGCACCTCTGATTTAGCTAAGGCTGCAGCACATTTGATGGAACACTGTTCTGTACTCAGGGTTCCGGCCTCCACAATTTGCAGTATGTCTCTCCCTGCTCTTCACCCTTGTTAAAACCCCTTGCTGTCCTATCAAATAAAGCCCATAGGGACCCCAAAAAATCATTAAGTGTTTTAAGTTCTATCTGATTAAATAGATAGATAAGTATTTTGTGCTGCATTTTATGCAATTGTAAATTGCTAATCAAAAATAAAGTTGGACTGTTCCATGGTTACGGGGCTATCATACCTCCATTAAGCAGGAGCCTTTGCAGTGAATCCTACCTTTCCCATCACAGCCAGGGATGCCATTCTGCGTACGGAAAGACTTCTCAGTCCCCAGCACCTCGATGCTGTCACTGCTGCTCACACTGCCCGTCATCTCTGCAGAAACAGCGGCTTCAAAAATCATTTCCACAGACACGGAGGGGGTGACCATGCGCCTGCGATGGGGTTCCATCTTTATGGGCAGCTCCTCCACACAGGAGTAGAATGAGTCCAGACTGAGTGGCTCTGCTTCAAGTGTCTCTGAGCTGCTCTAAACTCCGTTTACCGCCGTGCTCGTCTCCTCCTCCTCTCCATCTTCACTGGACCCCAGCTCAAAGAGAAAGTTGGTGAGCGTGAGGCCTTTGGACAGAGAGCTGACCATGTTAGACGTTTGGAGGACGCTCCTGTCGCCTCGCAGCCGCTGCTCTGTGTCCGCCAGCTGCTCCTTCATCAGGGACAGAAAGTACGGGTTACAAAGTTCGGCCAGAGACTTGAGCTGCTGGTGCTCAGAGCGGGACAGGGAGGAGGCTTCAGGGGGCAGGAAGGAGGGCTCGGGCAAGGAGTCGGCTGGGTCATAGGGCAGGAAGTCGGGCTGTTTGAGCTTCCTGTTGGGGTAGGAGGTGACCTGACGCAGCAGCTCGCGATGGGTGGAGATGGAGAGCTGTACGGCCTCCAGGTCAGAGGGTTCTCCGGTCGGAGCCTCGGTTGCTGGACAGAGTGTGGTCTCCTGCTTCAGAGACAGACGCTTAAACCTGCACATCAGAGAATAAGGACAAGAGGTTATACTGCCGTTTCAGTATGTAAACTTGACTATAGGAACTCCGAATGCTTTGTTCCACCAGCTGATGTCTTGAGGTGGTGCACTCTATAGATAGAGAGATAATTCTATTCAACTTTATTGCGGACTAATACAACTCTACGCTCGGGAAACAGAAAACAATCTACAAAAAGAAAATGGCGGTTCCACCCCTCCTGGAACCACCACCTTAATGTGGTGGAGGGGTTTGAGCACTCGAATGATCCTAGGAGCTAAGTTGTCAGGGGTTTCATGCCCCAGGTCCTAGGTGACGGGTCAGACAAAGAGCGGTTCAGAAGCCCCTTATGAGAGACCAACAGGCCCGGTTAGAACCATGAGGCCGTCCTTCTGTGGACCCACCACCTGCAGGAGGAGCCATAGGGGCTGGTGCAATGTGTTTTGGGCAGCTCCAACAGATGCCCCCACGACCCGGCGACGGACAAGTGGAAGAAAATGGATGGAAATAGACCATTATTTGGAAGTCGCGAAGGAGATAGGCTGAGGCACTCTGAATTTGCAGATAAAAAGTTTGAATGGTGTAACCAACGCGTTTCGAGTCAATGAGTCTTCATCAGGGTGAGTACTATAACAGGTGTGTGAGCCCCATTTAAAACCGGGGGGTCTCACATGACCAATCAAGTTTATTACAATAACCAATTCACAAATTGCGACACAGGTAGTCAAAAAACCATAGGATATCATTTACAACTATAATATATAACTGCGGTATTTACACATCATAAAAATAATAAAATAAAATAAGCAGAGAAGTATACATTACGGAGTACGGACCAAACAGACAAGGAACTGGAGCAGCACAGTTTGTTTTCCGTCTGGCTGCTTGGAACATGACCATATATGAGCAATTCCAAAGATTCTGTTTGTATCTACAGAACTGTAGCATGTTATGACATCACCTGTTCCGAACACTTAAGTCGTCATGGAGATGTGGTCATGTGATCTAGCTAGTTGACGTCACAGCTTGCTGAGGGCAGAAGTCTTCAGACATTTTCCAGAACAGGTCAGATGTCCTTAGGCTCTCTGCATTTTTCCCATAACGAGTCGAGCATCGCAACACTTACCGGCGACAAGATGAATCTTGGATTACGCTTAAGTTCTGCGGTTTCCTCTGTGGTGTGCGGTATGTTAGGCGAACGGGTGAATGGTCGGACCCAGCAACAAAAATGGCCACATTTTTACGCTTCTGATTTGCCCGCATGGATGGACCACACATTTGACTCTAGAAAAGGCTCAAGTAATGTTGGTGTACCGTGCACAATTAAGACTGTGCCTTTGACTGTGCTGAGATACCTGCAGTTGACAGCAGAGAGACGCACAGGAACAATGTTCGACAGACGAGCTTGAAGAGCTTGAAGAGGAATCGCGGGTTCACAGGCCAGAAACTAGCTTGAGTACCTGCAAACAAACGGTGTCCGTTTGCAAATCAAGCACAAGCCCCAGTATAACAAACACGTTTACAGTTGTGTCAACTTTAAAGCCCCCACGTGAGGATACGTCAAGTATTTTTGGTGTACCGTGCACAATTCAGACTGTGCCTTTGGTGTATGTGTTTTTTAAACATGAGCAGAGATACCTGCAGTTGACAGCCTTACCTCGCGAGGCTAAACTACAGCAGTGGCGCCCACGCACGCCAGAAAACCTCGATGAGACGATAAGCGAGAAAAGCTTTTGCAAATCAAGCCCAGGCCAAAGCAAAGTGCACAATTTTACAGCTGTGTCAACTTTAAAGCCCCCACGTGAGGATGAAACATTTGCAAGGCCACTGAGCATTTCCGATTTGACCGGCTGCAATCACGTCACATGCAGACACCGTTTTATAAATTCAGATTTGATCCCGGAGGGTGAAGACTGCCGTAAAACTGAGCAGAAAGTTGTTGCCAATGTTCCCACTGTCAGATTTAAATAAAGGAGAACTTTCCCAGAATTAAACTTGTGTTGTCCTTGTGCTCATTTATTCCCACGATCCTCTGACAATGCAGGTGTGTTGGCAGATGTTATTTTGTTAATCAACAGATTCTCCTCTCACGGACACCTGTCCTGTTTTTGTTGGTCTTAGTTTCTACACTCGCACCGCAGCTACTGTGCAAACATACTATGGTTCAAAGCTTCAAAATAGTGTGAAACTAGACTCATCTCTGTGCTTTAACCTCTTAACCGAGTGCATTTTCTCCAATTCCGCTTTACCCAAATCCATAATGTCTATAAGCCTATTAGGCCAGTGTAACGCCTCATTTGAAAGCTAAGACCTACAAAACTAATCTAAATGGACCTTTTTCCTCGCGTTGTCGTCACTTTTTGGATACGTTTTCCCATCGCTTTTGTGTTGGGTTTTTATCCCATTTTTGCCACACTTTCATCACTTTTTTGACACTTTTCTGTTGCTCTTTTTTGTTGCATTTTAGTCAGACATTTTAGTCACTTTCACATTGCTTTTTGGTCACGTTGTCGCTCTTTTGTTGAATTATCATAGTTGTTTTGGTTGCTATTTTGAACCTTTTTTCAAGAAGCTTGTAGATTTGGGTTCAGAGGTTCATTTGATCCATGGGTGTGCTAACTAGTTGCGTACTTACTCCAGGTCCTGCAGTTTCCTCTGCAGCTCCATGGAGAAGGCCTGCCTGTTACCCGTCTTCAGGCTGTCCGAGGCCTTGGAGAAGCTGGCCGACAGCTCGCTGAAGTTCTCTATGAGCTTGGCCTGGTCCGAGCACACGTAGGCAATGCAGAAGGGCCGCACCATGCCCCTGGCCTCTAGGTCCAGCAGAGTGACGTGGTGCACGTAGGCGTCCTCCGCCGAGTCCCCCAGCACCACACGCGAGTCCTCGCTGAAGTTCAGCCTGGGGCCGGGGCACACGGGCGGCACAGGAGCAGGGCCTGACGCCTGGTAGTCCACAGACATGATCCGAACAGAGAAGTGGTTCAGGTCAAAGGTGCCGGTCACCTTGGGGTCGTCGGGGATGGTCAGGACAGGGGAGGGGCCCACCTGTTGACACAGCAGAGGGGTACGGTGAAAAAAAAACTACAATTAAAAAACTAAAAACTATAATTACACTCATTGATTACATAAACGAAAACAAAATAGGACTGGATAAAAAAATCTAACTGATATAAAATCAAAACATAAGATAATTGCAATAACAATATTGAATTTATCATTTAACCCTTATACATTTTTGTACATTTTGCAAGATTTTTTTTTCCTCCTGTTTTTTAGATTGGAGATCTGCATTTTCTATACGTTCGCCACCCTAGTGTACAAAAATGTACACGCTTTTCAAACTGCTATAAAAACATACTTTGATCTTTAAAAAAAAAAAAAAAAATCCATAATTCTGAAGAATCACTTCTCACCTTCTCAAAACTACCAAACACGTGATTTATTTGGGGGGTTTTAACCCTTTATAATCAATCTAAGCGAAGAAGTCACCAACAATATTGACAATAAGCTGAATTCATTTGGTATATTCATAGACCTCCAGAAAGCCTTTGACACTATAGATCATGAAATACTTTTAAATAAACTAAATAACAATTGGATTAGAAGGATTGCAAACAATTGGTTGAAGTTGTTGAAAATAGCGTATTCTTTAGTGCTGGATGAAAGGATGGAGACTCGGTATATTATACTCCAAAATCATTACTTTATTTCCTATTACAAGCTAACAGTCCATCTGTTCAGCTGACCTCCATGTTGACCGAGCAGATCCCAGGGGGAGAAGTGAGGAGAAGGGGGGAGCGCTTCTCAAGCAGGACCATATATAGTAGGTGTGTCTTCCCCCCAACCAATCAGCTCTCTTGGGAATGTCTTATCACTTCTCTTGCGCGATCTGACTCCTCCTTACAGCACACTGCCCCCCAGTGGATCAACCATACATACACGCAACTACAATGTCCACCAAAAGAAATGTATCTCCAAGCACAGTTTACAGATCAACACAGTTATATATATAATCACTAAAACCCAATATGACAAATATGTATATAAATAATTCCACATTCCCCGTATTGATCTCTACAAAAGAGATCACAAATCAGATTGAATATTTGTCCTATAAAATCACAGTGACAGATGCCTGTCCTTTAACTGGTTGCCTTGGTTCTGTCAGGTCGTTGTCTCGGTTCATGCTTCCTCGGCGTCCGCTATAAAAACATATACTCACCACTAAGGGTAGTTTTTATTGTTTATTTTTCTACATCATGTTTTGGTCAACTTTGATTATTGTAAGGCGCTTTAAAAATACAACTTTATTGATTTGGGTCAAAAACTCTCATAATGACGACCACTCACAAGCACCCACAGAGACAAGGAACCAACAGAGATCTGTAACAGAAACAAAAGAACAGACAAAAATTACAAAAAAAAATTCTCATCAGGGCCGCTCACCGTGAGAACGACCATGCCAGCTAATCTTGCAAATTATGGCTGGACTCAAAGACCTATTTAACTTAATTTATCTGTTGGAATGCTAGGGTCAATTTTATCTGGAAAATTCAGGAATTCAGGTTTCATTAATCTACAGAGAAAAACTCTCTTTTAGCTTCCGTTTCCCACATTTACCACAGATTCTGTGTGCACTTCAGAATCACAGCAAACGTATTTGCTGTGAAACGAGTATTATAAATTTATTTACCTATCTGAAACCGAAATCTTAGTTGGCCATAACATTTGTCAATTCGTCACTTCATGTTTTCGTTTGTTTGTCTTTTAGATATATTTGTATCAGTTCTTTCCCATGCCAAAATAAACCAAATTATAATAATTTTCCCATATAATTATCCCATATAATTAACACCCCCTCTTGGACTGAGGAAAACTCAGTCCAATAAAGAGTCATGTAACATGCATAAACAAGTGAAACCTCTATCCTTGTACAGAAAACACAACCAACCAACTCAAAGTTCACTGGAGATTAAAACCTTCGGCACCTAAATAACACAAAGAAAACAATAGCAAAATAACAAATGTCAGGGTCAGTCCAGGGAGGTTGAAGGCGGGTTTAAATGGGTCGACAGGGCGAGTGAGAGGTGGACACCACTCGTCTGGTTTGCGACCTGGACAGCCTGTGAGGTCCTGGGAGTGGCCTCAAAAGGGATCAGACCAGCACTGGTTCAGTCCAATCGCGGCAGAGGACTGTCAGACAGGCTGGGAAAGAAACTCTCAGCGGCTCCCAAAGTGAAAACAGCAGTCACCTCCAACCTGAGCGCATAAACTAATGTGTAGATGGTTTCAATAGGGATTATAACATACAATCTTAAGATCAGTGTCCACTGGATTCCCGTGGAATCAAAGAGGAGCCTGATCTCAGGCATCCAAATGGCCTGTTTCAAGGTCATAAGAGTTTCCTCTCGAGTTTCAGATTGGCACCAGGAGCAGAGCAAGAGAAAGGGCCGAAACCCAATTCATTTCAGCTTTTAGACATAATTTCAGACAATTTAGTTGTATATATTCCAATTTATAGCTATAGCATTTCACAGTTCTATCACATGTCAATGCCCTCTAAGGCTTCGTTTAAATTTTGTATTGAGATATTCAGACAAATGCATTTTGTAACTTAAAGATTATTGATTCAATTTAGTAAATAAACCAGCATCATCAGGTCCTAAAGACCATCTTTATCTGGTGCATTAAGATATTTTCAGTCAGTTCATAAACTCATAATTCTCTATCATGGTGTCGTGGAATGATGTTCCAAAACGGACATAAGTATCAGACACTGATGGAGGGTACAGGACATTTTAGAAACTTCAATTTCTTACCAATCTTTTGTTTCACTCACGCTTTGGTCATGGAACAAATTCTTTAGCCTATTGTCCAGGAGAGAGAGCAAATAAGATATAAACACATACTATAGTTCTATAGGGTGTAAACAATTCGCAGTCACACCTCGTTTGCCTAATTAATTTTGTTATTTTAAAAGGACCATTAACGTCCACTAAGGTTAGCCTTAAAAGCTTTTCTATATCATATTAAAGTACAGTGATCAATGGGTGGATGGCCTTGGCAAAGTGAATGTTTGATCCAAGGTCAAATGTCAGTTGTACAGTCCTTCAGCTCTTCCCAGTAGACATCTGCATTCAGCAACCACTGTCCTGTGAATGATTCAAGACAGCAAGGTGTTTGTCCGATCAGGGAAAAGTCACTGTTAGTCCATTCAGAGAGCACAAAACTGTTGCTCTGGCTTTCATCAGCAAATCACATCCGAGGAGAGAAACAGGAGTCTGAGGAACTCCGATGAGTCAGATTCAGTCCTGTGAGCTGAGTAGGCAGTGGTTCGAAAGGCAGAACATGTGGTTTTCCTGTATCCACCCAGTAGATGGTGTCCGTTAATGATCACAGTCTCATAGTTCACAGATGAGTGTCGTTCACCTTTATCCACCAGCACATCAAGAGTCTGTCCGTTCACCTTCACAGGTAACATGAGTTCTGCCGTCCCATGCCTCTGGACTCAGCAGCAGCCAGTGATCAGAGTAGCATTGTCCGTTGTTGTAAATGCCTCGATCCTCGAACGTTGTTGGTCATCTTGTCTGAAACAATCCTTGGCCACAATTACCAACACCACACCCATAGGTCACTGCACATTTAAACTCCTTATTACTCTTTTTCATTACTCGCTCCTTTAAGCTGCATCTTTAAAAGTTGCACTCATTTCTTTCAGTTCAACTTTGCTCTCGCTTCTGTTCAAGGGCGTTCTCCATATTCTCAAAATGTATTCATTAATTTATTTGGTTTTCTTAACAATAATTCAAATTTTGCATAATTGCTCCTTCATAACTTTTGGTAATGCGTCCAAAATGGCGCATAAAGATCAACTTAAACTCTAAATTAATAGTGGTTTGTACTTTCAATCAATGTATTCAAACTCACGACAGGTCTTCCCTGCTTCAGTTTTCATTGCACGGCGCCACCGTGTGGAGAGAGGTTCTAATTTTTTTAGCAACATCTCTCAGAGCCCTAAATGCTCCGTTAATCACAGGCTTAAAAAATAGCATTTGTCTCACACTAATTTTGGATACCTTTTCTTCAAATTTATGCTGTGGAGACAAGCTCTACCACCAGCAGAAATGTTTCTCTATAAAAAAACACAAAAAAAATAATAACTTTTAAAACAATAACTTTGGTCAAAGATGTTCTTTTTTCTTCTTTTTTTTTTTTTTTTGTCAATGAGGGGCGGAGCAATTTCTCCACTTCCCCTCCTACACGGATGTCTGGGTACAAAAGAGAATGGCCACTCCTCCAATGCATCCATGACTTCCGGTTTGATCATTTCCTACGTCCACACAAATGCAGACACAGCAAATACACGTTTAGTTTTCTAATATAAACAGTGTCCACACAACATTCATACAGCACATTTCTGAGTAAGGAATTATCTTATCTTAAAAACTTTCTTTCAACCGTCCTTCTCACTTTCAATCACCTTTCCATCACGCTTCACATTCAATGCCATTTCGGCATCCAGTCTCCTCAGAGAACCATCTATCACCGTTAAATGATCAGATGCATTCACTCCAATACTTTCCAAGTCTTTCTCTCCGTTTGCTTCTCCGCCACTCACAGTCAGCGATACAAAAATATCACTTTTGTTTGTCCTTCTCCACTCGTCCATCACACTCGTCACTCTACAATAAAAAGAACATTACACAAAAGACAAGACAACAAGACACAATAATTTCACATATACCCCATAACCATGTGCGCAAACATCTAAACATAATCTGGCCAGTACATTAACTCTTCAATTTTCCTCTTCTTTTATTCTCTCATCTGGCCAGTTCAAGAGCTCTTTGCAATCTGGCCAGTAGAATATTTTCACTCATTTATCTTTCTTTTATCTTCAAATTTAGTCTCCTTTTCCGTTATGTACATTGGTTTTCTGGGGGCCACAAACTCCCCAACGTATAACCAAGAAGCAGAGTCCTACATGGGTCGGACCCGCACCCATGATAAATCTTTGCGGGTACCCGACACGGTGCAGGATTCTGCAAGAACGTCGCAACAGGTGAGCACGTCTGCTCCATCCTACCAGTCTAAGGGGTGGCGTTTAGGCTTGTCCTCTGACCAAAACCAGGGCAAGACGTGTCCACCAAACTGTTTACCGAGATTAATTGCCAATCCTAATCCCAAAGCCTAAATAGTAGCTCGCCGGCTACTTTTATAGAGTCATAAAGTTCGGGGACATTCCAGAGTTGCCATGTGGATGCGCCATCTCCGCAGTTGACAGCTTACACCTCTCCATTGACAAACATTAGCTAAAAAGCCGTGGAACACTTCCGCCAGCCGCCGAGTCACTGCTGGCAACAATACAATAGGCCGCGTTCACGTTATAGAATTATTTCAGTTGGAGGGCCGGTGTCAGTTGCCCTCCACCTCAATTTTCTTTAGAATGTTGTGATGTCACGTGAACGCTACCTACTGCTGCCAATCCCACAATGCTCAGCGACATAACATCACACTCCCAAACTATATTAGCGACTCGGTGCGATCACGTCCACCTACCTATTTTTGTTATTTTTATTATTTTATATTTTTTATAACATTTTTTATATTACCCCACAAACAAAAACAAACAAAACAACAGTTAACAAAAAACCAAACAGTCAAACAAGAACAACAAACAGATTAACAGACAAACACTTCTCCCGCCTCTCTCTCCGCCGGTCAACAAAATCAGATAAAAAAAATGCACCTCAGTTGCTTAACAAAATTGTTCCGCTTTCAGATAAAAGATGCCTGCGAAGTCACTGTTTAAGGCAGATGTAAAACAAATTTATTTCGAAAACCAGCCTCATTCCTTTAATTGTAAATAACCCAGCGTCATCTCAGTAAGAATATGTAGCCATATTAAGTGTTTAAAAATAGAAAACATGCGTTAAAATAGTTCTTAATGTGTCTAAAGTCCGATGCCTTTCAATGAAAATCTAGTGGTCATATGGTGGCACTACAGGTGTGCTAGTCGGAATGTACCGTTGCCTCAATGCCCCGGTCTCAATGTACCGCATCCATTGGTCTGAATGTACCGCTCTTAAAAAAACTGTTTTATCGGGCTCCATATGTACGCGTTTTATGCGTCACATTTATGCGGTTTATCAACATTTTGAGACTATAGCAATGGCGGCCATAAACTCCGGTATTACAATATAACAGCTTTTTCCATGTGGTACTGTTATTTGGCTAAGTGCTAAAGCCAAATCCTTTGTTCTCAGAGCTAACTTAGCAACCTCGCATACCAACAGCAAACAGATCATGTTGAAAACAAACCATGCACCACACTTCAATAAAATCCTATACTACTACACAGAACAGCCTTCAGTGTCCACACACTGAGCTGGGTTTAACACATTTGTGGGTTTATTACACGTTTATCAACAATAAGCTGTATGCTAACACACTAAGCTAACCATGCGGTATGCTAGCGCACTAAGCTAACGATGCTAACGAAAGCTAACAACACAACATTAAGCTGTAATTTGACCAAAATATTGAGGAAATTCTTTTGCATAGACAATGGGGATATAGTTAAAGATTCACAGAACATGCCAACAGCAAAAATGGGAAACCAATCATCGCAAACAACAGTTATTTTTTTCCAAAACAAACGCGCCTTTAAAATTACTTTAGTCTAACTTCAATAAAAACATCTACTTACATGCCTTAAAAAAAAAAGCACCTTAAAAATCTGCAAGGCGTACGGTCTAAACACGGAACAATCCAGTCAAGTTTCATAGCATCTTTAGCTTCGTTCCGTTTTTTTTTTTTTTTTTTTTTTTTAAAGGTAGCATTATTATTATTTTTTTTACTCACGATCTCCATCCAATCTTCCACAAATCAAAAATCTCGTCGGGTGTCACCAATTGTTGAAAACAGCGTATTCTTTAGTGCTGGACGAAAGGATGGAGACTCGGTATATTATAATCCAAATTCATTACTTTATTTCCTATTACAAGCTAACAGTCCATCTGTTCAGCTGACCTCCATGTTGACCGAGCAGATCCCAGGGGGAGAAGTGAGGAGAAGGGGGGAGCGCTTCTCAAGCAGGACCATATATAGTAGGTGTGTCTTCCCCCCAACCAATCAGCTCTCTTGGGAATGTCTTATCACTTCTCTTGCGCGATCTGACTCCTCCTTACAGCACACTGCCCCCCAGTGGATCAAACATACATACAAGCAACTACAATGTCCACCAAAAGAAATGTATCTCAAAGCACAGTTTACAGATCAACACAGTTATATATATAATCACTAAAACCCAATATGACAAATATGTATATAAATAATTCCACAAAGTCATACTTGACTGAAAGAAAGCAGTACGTACAAATTGATGAACATGTATCAGGACGAAGGAAAATAGTATGCGGAGTCCCCCAGGGGTCAATATTAGGACCTAAATTGTTTTTGTTGTTGTAGCGGCCAGGTTTGCCCTGTGCAAACGTCTGCTCTGGCAGCTGTGATTAGGCGTCCCGGACGCATGTCTTCCTCCACAAAGAACATGAAATATACAGTGTTCCAAAAGGTTTATTGACTGACCTCACCCAGCCATCCACAATACACAGATTTTAGGCCTCAATAGACACGGTCAAAAGATGTTTGTCTCCACACTGCCACACCTGAGTGCCCCCTCCACCCCCTTTATATAGGGCAGGTAATTACATAAGCACCCCCACAGAGCGCCACGTAGTGGCAGGAGGATTAAACATGAAAATAGTGCTAAAATGGCTCCAACAGTTGTACATAAATGATGAAGTCTCCATCCATCCATTTTCTTCCACTTGTCCGTTGCCGGGTTGTGGGGGCAGCTGTTGGAGCTGCCCAAATCACATTACACCAGCCCCTATGGCTCCTCCTGCAGGTGGTGGGTCCACAGAAGGTAGGCCTCATGGTTCTAACTGGGCCTGTTGGTCTCCCGACAAGGGGCTTCTGAACCACTCTTTATCTGACCCGTCACCTAGGACCTCTTTGCCCTGGGAGACCCTACCAGGGGCACGAAGCCCCCGACAACAGAGCTCCCAGGATCATTCGGGTGCTCAAACCCCTCCACCACGTTAAGGTGGCGGTTCCAGGAGGGGAAGTCTCAACAAAGTTAAAATGTATATTATTTGCGGACGACGCAACAATTCTGAGTTCCGGCAAAGATCTACAACTTCTTGTGTCAGAGGTCACAACAGAATTATACAAATTCAAAGAATGGTTTAATAGAAACAAACTATCGCTTAACATATTGAAAACAGAAATGATTCTATTTGGTAAACGGAATAGTGACATTCAGATTCAAATCGATATTGACAATGCTCAAATTGAACAAGTAAAGGAATATACATTTCTGTGTGTGATCTTCATAGGGTCAGCTGGAGACCACAAATAGATAACATTTGTGGGAAAATGGCGAAAAATGTGTCCCTAATTGGCAAGTGTAGATTTTTTCTGGACTACAAGGCTCTCTTCACCCTGTACTGTTCCTTAATTTTGCTTCAGCCCACTCCTTTTGAGCAGAATTTTAACTGCTCAAATAAACTAATAAACTAAATTAATCTTACCGTACATAAATTATTATCAGCGGTCTGGGGAAATACCTTCAATAGTCATTTACAGGTTTTATATAGACTACAAAAGAAGGCTATTAGAATTGTTCACAATGTCGGATATAGGGACCATACAAATATATTGTTCTTAAAATCTAACACTATGAATACTTTGTTACAGATATATAAAGCTGTAAACAACCAGCTCCCTAGTAATATTCAACAAATGTTTGGTAAAAGAGTGGGAAGTTACGATTTAAGGGGTACTCATAATCTGAAAGTACAATGTATTCATTCTACCCTAAAAAGTCACTGTATCACCCGGAGAGGTGTAAACCTGTGGAATAATCTAGAGAAACCCTTAAAAGGTGCTGATAGTCTACAGCAATTCAAAAAATAGTATAAGAGAAGTGTGTTTGAGAAATATGCTAAAGACATGTGACCTTGTTGGTATTATTTCCAAGTAATTTTGGATTATTGTGAACCCGTTTAACCGCATCATTGCTGATAGAACCAATGTCACCAACCCCTAAGTTTAAGTTGCTATGAATTATAGGAACTGAGAGAAATTAATAAGCAAAAGCTGTAACAGCCCGTTTCCACTGGTCACTATTAAACATAATTTTGGTGGCCTTTTGATGTCAAGTCAGACCTAATAATCCAAGCAGATAGCAAAGAATAATAATAATAATAATGCCTTACACTTATATTGCGCTTTACAAGCCTGTATTACCAAGTTTCTCAAAGCGCTACACTGTCGTCATTATTCATTCACTCCATACTTGGTGGTGAGCTGCTGTTGCAGCCACAGCTGCCCTGGGGCAGCCAGTCTGCGCCATCGGCCCACCACCTGCCACTCACTCATACACCAGGGTACGCAGACACTGGAGGCAAGGAGGGTGAAGTGTCTTGCCCAAGGACACAACGACAATGTGCACCTTCAGGAGGCGGGATTCGAACCCCCGACCTTCCGATCACGAGACGACCCGCTCTACCATCTGCGCCACCGTCGCCCCAAAAATAGAGTCCCCAAAGGACTCTATTTCTATGATGCCCAGAGTGCCTCGCAACGCCTTTAAAAACACACAACCAAGAGCCGCTTGGGGAGATGAGCAGTGACGCATCGCCAGGTATGGCTGAAATATTAAAAGAACTACGGAGTTTCCGCACTGAAACATCGGGGGACTTTGAGATCCTGAGAAAAGAAATAAGTGACCTAAACACCGAGCTTGAAGACGTTAAAGGAAGAATGGGCACTGCCGAGCAAAGACTATCTGAAAACAAAGACAATGAAAGGAACACCACGAGAGTGATAATACGTACTGTATGTTACAAGTCCAAAATCAGCTGAAAGAAAAATGTGAAGATTTGGAGAGTCGCTCGCGGATGAACAATTTAAGGATCTTTTCAGTGCCAGAGAAAATTGAAGGAAACAACATGATCAAGTTTGTGACGAACCTGTTTGTGGAGCAAACTGGAAATGGACACCGAGCTCATTGTGGTACAATTTCGAAGCTATGTCACGAAACAAACCGTACTGAAGGCAGCGTGGACGAAGAGTGAGTGGTAGCAGGATTTTTTTCAATTTTTTCACTTTACCCCTGCCGTCTACAAAGAGCGAGGGAAATATAAGGAGGTGCGTAAAATCCTGCACGAAAGCACGAATCATTAGAGGTCATGGAAAGGGACTTAAAGAAGTATCTGAACCCTCGGACAAGATCTATGGTTCATCGAAAAAACAACGTGAAAGGGAGGTATTGTCATTTCTCCCGATTCATAAAACTCCATGCGTTTGTTATAATTTCTTTGAGACAGTATCATGGTTTGATGGCAGATGGAAAATACTAACAACCAACAACAACTATGGAGACGAATAGAGACTCTAGATTATTTGATTTTGAAGACGATATAGACCCTGATGAGCATGTATTTAATTCTAGTCGGATTTCATGTAACTATTACTGCCAAGAAGATTTTTATTTTTATTTGATATAAAATTGAGCTATAAAATAATTCATTTTAATTGCAGAAGCCTTTATTCGAATTTAAATACAATTACAGATTTTGTGAACTCATTGAAATCTCAGTTTAATGTTATTGCATTTTCTGAGACATGGTTAAATCCCGAAAATGGTGTTCACTTGGGAATAAATGGGTATATTATGTATCACATTGATCGCCTAGAAAAAAGAGGAGGAGGTGTGGCTTTGTATGTAAAGGAAACCTGTACCTGTAAAACTTTGGAGAGTATGTCTGTTGCAATAGACCCTGTGCACGAGAAAATGCTAACTTCCTGGTTTGAGACCGAATGTAGAGTTGCTCGTTTCCGCTAGCTTTATTTTGCGGGTCAATCGCAGCTGCGAAGATGGTCTCCAAAACACGAAAATGGAAAGATCGCTGTACTTTTCAAAGAGCAAAAGGTGGGAACAATCACCATTGCTGCGTCCTGCCGTGTACTGCTGGGGGGAGATTCAACAAGATGCTAAGTTTCCACTGCTTTCCCAAGGATCCTGAGCTGCGCTCAATGGCTGGTAAAAATAAGAAGGGACAGCTTCACAGTTAGAACCTACCATAGATATAACTCTTTCGTGGTTAAATAAAGGTAAATAATTCACTTGATGTTTTATAATACTACATACTGTTTCAAAAGTGATTGCTGTTACTCTGCAAATAAAACTGCTTTACTTAAACAGCATGGTCTATAGCTCTGTTCTGTGTGCTTCTTATTGACTGAGATAGATTTTGTAAAGATGCTAAAGACTGTTTCCATATAATTCTGAAAGCAAAAATACACATAGAATTCAAATTACTAAATTTGACAAACTATGATCTAATTATTTAGGCAATGCAACTAATCAAATGTGTAGAAAATACAAGCAGCTGCAGGTATGGTTAAAATACTGGTATACAGTTTTATAATTTCCTTGTACAAATCAATCAAATTTTTCCACAAAAAACAAAACATGGTTCGAAAACACAAACATTGCAGACATTAAAACTAACACCAAACTAATCAGTGTGAACTATAAGCATAGCAACTGTAATAGAAACATATAGGGTAGACCCTTAAGCAGACGTTTTCATAAAAATAAAAAAAAGATCAATTATGACATTTGAAGAGTGTAGATCTATTGGTTGTTTAGCCTTGTTAATAATCACCCAAACATTCCCACGTCCTGTTAAACGCCTCGCAGTGTGACACTACTTTGGTACCAGCTGTGGATAAAGTCCATATCAAGGCTCGTTTGAAGGTAAATGTGCTTTGTGTGTGTTTATATCCATCAATAGTCCACTCAATAAAACGGCTTTCAGTGTTTTTGTCATTATACCTGCTGTGTAAGCCTTGTGTCTCATTGTCACTTATTTGATTCTTTATCATTTACTAGTGAGGCAATTAGTATTTATAGCTGCCTTCAACCTACAGAAATTGTGTTTACAGTAAATGAATGCAGGATACTGCACAGACATGGCAACTTTCACTTTATTCCATATCACTTTATTAAATTCACTTCATTGTGCATCACTCAACACAAAAGCAGAACTGAAGCCTATTACAAAATGAGATCGTTTACATTCAGAACAATGAAGCACATCTCTGTATAGCATTCTAAGCTACAGGTGAACATTAGTCAAAGCCAGATGTTTTCTTCACTACACTCAGATTAGCGAGCACAAACAGTCAAGTACACACACAGCATGTCAACAAACTGTGTTTTTACTAAGCGACAAAAAGCCACAGGAGATAAATCCCTGCTTATTTCATCCATTTGGTTGACTAGTTTGGAAAACTCGACCGTGAACACAAAACTCTTATCACACCAGAAACGAAGCACTATACAGGAGTTTTCCCGCGGAAGTAGCATCTGCTAACGCGCACATAGTCTATCGAGGGACTCATGGAATGTGTGGCGGTGGAACTAGAGCTGGAAACTAATCGGAATATAATTATAGTACAGTGCCTTGCAAAAGTATTCAGCCCCCTTGAACTTTTCGACCTTTTGCCACATTTCAGGCTTCAAACAAAGATATAAAACTGTAATTTTTTGTGAAGAACCAACAACAAGTGGGACACAATCATGAAGTGAAACGAAATGTATTGGATATTTCAGCGCCACCTTTTTCTGCGATAACTGCTGTAAGTCGCTTGGGGTTTGTCTCTATCAGTTTTGCACATTGAGAGACTGAAATATTTGCCCATTCCTCCTTGCAAAACAGCTGGAGCTCAGTGAAGTTGGATGGACAGCGTTTGTGAACAGCAGTTTTCAGTTCTTTCCACAGATTCTCCATTGGATTCAGGTCTGGACTTTGACTTGGCCATTCTAACACCTGGATATGTTTATTTGTGAACCACTCTATTGTAGATTTTGCTTTATTTTTTGGATCATTGTCTTGTTTGAAGACAAATCTCCGTCCCAGTCTCAGGTCTTTTGCAGACTCCATCAGGGTTTCTTCCAGAATGGTCCTGTATTTGGCTCCATCCATCTTCCCATCAATTTGAAACATCTTCCCTGTCCCTGCTGAAGAAATGCCCAAACCATGATGCTGCCACCACCATGTTTGACAGTGGGGATGGTGTGTTCAGGGTGATGAGCTGTGTTGCTTTTACGCCAAACATAACGTTTTGCATTGTTGCCAAAAAGTTGGATTTTGGTTTCATCTGACCAGAGCACCTTCTTCCACATGTTTGGTGTGTCTCCCAGGTGGCTTGTGGCACCTGCACGAGGTCAAGCCGGGACACTGGGTTCTGGTGAAGGAAACGAGACGGAAGCATTGGAAGTCAAAGCGCTGGCTGGGTCCATTCCTGGTCCTCCTGGTGACGGACACTGCCGTTAAGATTGCAGAAAGGACGACTTGGATCCACGCCAACCACTGTCGGGCGGTGCTGCCGCTGAGGGCCCAACTCCCCTGCCCCCGGACCACGAGGCCACACCCCAAACCCCGAGCACTCTGCCCAAACGAGTGCTGAGGCCAAGGCCCCAAAGCGATTAGGGTCTCGTCGCTCCAAGACCAAACATCGCCATGACCACTAACGCTCCACACACGCTCAGAGGGAGCGGTGCCCCTGAACACAAGGCGGCAGCATTCCCGTGTGAAAGACTACTGAACCCCCGCGCAGCAGGTCTCGTACGGCTAAGACCGGCATGGACTCTTGGACTAATATGCTGACCGGGTTTATTGTGTTATAAGTGTCCTCTTCTGAAACTCAAAACTCATGGCACACATTAAACAAAACGGCATGACACACATTAAACGCAGCCTTGCTTTGGACAATACTGCTTGGTTGGAGGCCCTGAGTAAATCCTACAAACACTCTACAGTTATACACTCAACCTTTGGTATAAGTACGCAAAATAGGTCGCAGATAGTCACAATAGATCCAACTGCTACGTGTGCACCCACCTTCCTATAGCCGCGGCTAACCCCCACATAATCCCCTTACCGGTTCCAAATATTTCCAAAATCATCTCTCACACCCTGGTATTTTGCGGTCAATGGCTCTATCAATGTTTCTCCGGTGGAGCGTACAGGCCCTGGCTCCACAGCCCCCAGGACCCAAGCCCCTTGCCCCGGGAACACTGCGTCAAACCAGGCTCCAAATTTATATGCTACACCCAATCCTTGGACCAAAACCAGTTCTGCTCCCCCGAAAGAGCCCAATCATGTGGGAAACATCCTACACACAGAGGGAACTCTACACACCACACGACCCAATGTGGGGCACTGACGTACCCGATGAACACAAATTATGGACCACGGGTCAGAAAATACTGCAAGGACGCACAAAGAATTCTCTCCCGATTGCATCTCCATGGCACAAAGAAACCCCCCTATTGCCCCTCTCCATGCAAGGCACCTGTACATCTGAAACTGTGACCCTCCCATCGTGATGCTGCGACTGTCTTTCATGTTTTTACCTATGTCACGGGGACCAAAGACTCTGGCTCCTCAGAAGTGATGTACACGCGAGCTGTGTGTGTCGGTTCCCCACACGTGTGTTAAAATAAATGACACTATTGCTGAGACAAATATCTTTCCAGCTTTTTTATTGTGGTAAGAAATTCCACGGCAGTACTTGCTTTGGATGGGGGGTAGGCATTTACATTTTTGTACACTAGGGTAACGAATGTATGGAAAGTTGTAAATCTCTCACTACAGAAAAACTACAAATGTAGTAGTCAATTTTTGTCTCAACTTTGACACATCCAAGGCCCTAAAATCCACCAAAGTCCCAGCACTCTACTATTTATTATTCAGAAAATATTCAACTTTTATGTTTTTTAGTTAGATATTTTGTAAAGTTTACACAATAAAACTGGCATTTAAACGGTTAAAATCCATAAAATCATTCAATGTTTGGTAGTTTTGGAAAGTCATCAGGTAGTTCAAGAGATTTTTGCAACAAAAAAAGTAGGAAAAAAAAGTAGAAACATTTTTTGTACACTAGGGTGAGGAAATGAAAGGATGACATCAGGGTTAAGACCATTGCCATCTGCAGCCTGGCGTAAACAACACGAGCTGAATTTAAATGGAGTTATGTGCGCAAAGAAAGTCATACGTCATTTAGCTTGTAAACTCTGGCACATAAACATCCATCTCCAATAACGTCCTCTCATATCCTCCTAGTCACGAGCAAGGGCCTGCTTTCATTGGCAACTCTAATACGTTATTAGCATTATGTTCATACATGTACTCTCCTAACGGGGAGGGGTCCTGTCCATCCACGACAGCTAATGAGAGTAACTTTGACATGTTAAAAGTGAGGGCCAAGACTTCCGCTTTAACCTATGGAGTAAGCGGTCGCGTCGGAGAGCCGCTCTCCCACCTTAAACTTGGACATCCCTTATACACTCGCTTTTTTTGGATGTTTTTCCACATATTCAACAATCGAAAGGGACAAGATTCATACCAGGCCATTGACGCAGTCAATCTGGCCCTCCACTTCACCCTGGAGCATCTGGACTCCCCAGGAACCTACGCCAGGATCCTGTTTGTGGACTTCAGCTCTGCCTTCAACACCATCCTCCCTGAACTGCTACGAGACAAGCTCTACCAGCTCAGCGTGCCCGACTCCCTCTGCAGGTGGATCACCGACTTCCTGACGGACCGGAGACAGCACGTGCGGCTGGGGAAGATCGTCTCGGACACTCGGACTACAAATACTGGAACTCCTCAGGGCTGTGTACTTTCCCCCTGGCTCTTCTCCCTGTATACAAACTGCTGCACCTCCAGCCACCAGACCGTTAAACTGATCAAGTTTGCGGACGACACCACCCTCATCGGGCTCATCTCGGACGGTGATGAGTCCGCCTACAGGAGAGAGGTGGAACGGCTGGCGTCCTGGTGCAGCCACAACAACCTGGAGCTGAACGCCCAGAAGACAGTGGAGATGATCGTGGACTTTAGGAAAGACACAGCCCCACCGTCCCCCCTTGCCCTGACAGACTCTTCCACCCCCATTTCCATCGTGGACTCCTTCCGTTTCCTGGGCACCACCATCACCCAGGACCTCAAATGGGAGCCAACCATCAGCTCCCTCATCAAGAAGGCCCAGCAGAGGATGTTCTTCCTGCGGCAGCTGAGGAAACTCAAGCTGCCAACCAAGATGTTGGCGCAGTTCTACACGGCCATCATCGAGTCCATCCTCACCTCCTCCATCACCGTGTGGTTCCCCGGCGCTACAGACCGGGACAAGCACCGTCTGCAGCGCATTGTGCGTGCTGCAGAGAAGGTGATTGGCTGTGAGCTCCCATCTCTCCAGGACCTGTTCACCTCCAGGACCCGGAGGCGTGTGGGTCGGATCACAGCTGACCCTTCTCACCCTGGACACGGACTATTCACCCCTCTCCCCTCAGGCAGGAGGCTACGGTCTATCCAGACCCATACCTCCCGCCACTTGAACAGTTTTTTCCCCTCCGCCATCAGACTCATGAACAAATACAAGTCTCTGTAGCTTAGTTACAGAGTCGTGGATGTATCTGCACTTGCAGTGTGCGGTGTGTCCACACTTAGACCCGCTGCTATCACTTTATCACTTTATCACTTTAAACACTTAATACCACTTTTAATGCCAAAACATCTGTATATACAATCCCGCTGTTGTTCATTGTCAAATTGTTGTTGTCTTAACATATGTCACTTTATTTTATCTTATTTATTTAATATTTTTTATTTTATGCATGCCCTTATAGCCTTATAGTTTAACGTTCTTAGCTTATTTTTTATCTTAATTCTGTGTTATATGTTTTATGTCGCACGTTTGAACCAAGTAAAATTCCTAGTTTGTAAACCTTGTTCACAAACCTTGGCAATAAAACGAATTCTGATTCTGATTCTGATTCTGAAAAGGAGGAGAAAGATGCCGAAACCGCAAGACAAAAGCGCATCGACCGCTAAAGCTAACGAGCAGACGGCTAAAGCTAACGCAGCAGCTAGCAAAGACTCGGAGATACTCAAAGCTCTAAGCAATCTAAAAGAAGAGATTCAAGAGGACAACAAACAAAATATGGAAAAACTGAGCCAGGAAATTAATACCAAGCTGGATAAAGTTGGTGAAGAAATCAACAGCAAGTTGGATAATATTGCTGGGGACATACAGGGTCTGTCGGAGCGGATGGACGAGGCGGAGTCCAGGGTGAATCAGCTCGAGCGCTGGGCAGAGGAGGCGACCATGGCCCTCCGCACAAGCTTGGAGGAACAGAAAAGTCTAAAGCTAAAGATAATCGATCTGGAATCAAGGTCGCGAAGAAACAACATCCGTATATTCGGAGTGACCGAGGGAGAAGAAACAAACCCTGTACCACAATTCATCGATACATTTTTGAAGACCCACCTGCAAATACCCGAGGGCTTCGACTTGAAAATCCAACGCGCACACCGCTCCCTGGCGAGTAAACCTCTACCGGAGGCACCACCGAGACCCTTTATCATTAATTTCCAGGAATACTCAACGAAAGAGATGGTCTTGAGAGAAGCATGGAAAAAGAAAATAAAGGTGGGCTCCAGATTCATACATTTTGACCACGACTACCCAGCTGAAATAGTCAAAAAACGCAAAGAATATAACGCTATAAAGAAAATACTGAAGGAGAAAAACATACGCTTCCAAACCCCGTTTACAAACATGAGGATACATTGGGAGTCCGGCACACGCACATACAAATGCGCCATGGATGTCTACAGCGAACTAAGGAAACGTGGATTCCCGGTCGAGCATCCGGCTGCAGGACGAGGACAGGCCGAATGCAGCGTCGCGACTTCCAGAGCTGCTGGGATGGCCGGCGGTGCCAGGCAACGGTCTTGACGTGGCAAGAAGAGCAAAAGCCAAGCTGCAGGGTTACCAGAGGGATCCAGTGGATTAGATGACAACTAAGCCTCCATTTGACGTTGTTTTGGCCTTACTTCATTAAGCAACCAGGTGGGAGAGTTGGTTTTCCGGATATGTTGTAGCACGTTGGACAAATAGGATGAGGACGCTTATGTCTATAGACGCAGCCATTTTCCTTTTTGGGCCCTCTCACTCTGAGAGGCTTTCCCTTCGACTCACCAACGGGGTCTTTTTTGAGGAGCAAGAGCTTCCTCTAGTTATGGAAGTCAGTTTATTACTGTTCGTTTTATTTTGTTTTGTTTCTGTTCTGTTAAGTTTACGGGGTCACTGCTTCTTTTGTACATATTCTTATTGTACTGACTGAATGTTGAATAATTTGAACATAGCTTCTCTAAATGTAAACGGCTTGGGTAATCCGATCAAAAGAAAAAGAATTCTGGAAAAATTGAAAAAGGATGGATCACATGTGGCTCTCTTGCAGGAGACACATATGTCAAAACAAGAACATGCTAAATTTAAACATTTTGGATATTCAAATTCTTTCTACAGTTCCTGTAGCAACAGCAGACAGAGAGGGGTAGCAATTCTTATTTCTAACTCACTAAGCTTCGATCTGCTTGCTGAGGTTAGTGATAAGGAGGGCAGATATTCAATTGTTAAAGGGAGGATTAATAATGTTGTAATTACATTTGCCAATGTGTATGTTCCTCCTGAGTGTGACAGTACATTTTTAAAGTCCTTTTTTGACATTTTAATCACAGTGAGTGAAGGTATTTTAATCTGTGGTGGAGATTGGAATACTATTCTGAATTCTAACTTGGATACAACTAGTTGTAAGAAACAAAAGACAAGCCGAGCAAAGGTCCTGAATATTTTGATAAAAGAAAGGGGTATGTTTGATGTTTGGAGAGCCCTCCACTCAAAAGTCAGGGATTTTACTCATTACTCATTCTCGCACCAAATTCACTCCAGACTTGATTTCTTTCTGATGAACGCTGTTGATCGACACAAAATAAAGGATTGTTCGATTGGTACATCAGATATATCTGATCATAATATGATTTATTTGTCCATACAACTGTCAAGTTTTCAAAAATCTACATTATGGAGATTAAATATAAGTATACTTAATAAAGAGTCCATAATAAAGGAGATTAAAACAGAAATTGCCGATTGCATAGGAGACAATAACAATGGCCAGGTTAAGCCTACTATAGTATGGGACACAGTCAAGGCAGTGATGAGGGGGAAACTGATCTCGAGGACTGCTTATCTAAAGAGGACCAAATGGGGCAACCTATGACACCCTTGAAAAAGATCTCAGAAATTTGGAAATTAAACTACAACAAAATGGTACAGATCAAAGTTTGGTCAACAAAATTAAGGTAGTCAAAAACAAAATAAAAACACTTGTGCAGGAAGATCTGGAAAAGAGATTACGTTTCTGCAAGCAATCCTTCTATGAATCAGGCCCCAAAGCCACAAAAATGTTAGCGAGACGTGTTCGGAAGCAGGAGTTAAGTCGGGCTGTCCTCGGGATTAGGGATCCTTCTACTGGTAAATTGACTCATGATGCAGAAGAAATTCACACAATTTTTCATGAGTACTACAAAATGTTGTATTCATCCTTGACACCAATAACAGAAAGTGCTTTGAGTCAATACTTATCATCGCTAGACCTTCCCTCTCTAGGATCAATACAAAACAAAGCCTTAAATGCACCTATAACTAGAAAAGAATTGGACAACGCAATCAGTAATTTAAAAGCTAATAAGTGCCCTGGTAGCGACGGATTTACAAATGAGTGGTATAAAATATTCAAAGAGGAACTTGCTCCCATTCTGCTCGAGTCTTTCAATTGGACTCTTGACAAAGCTGAAATTCCTCCATCATGGCGAGAAGCGGTAATATCGGTCATTCCTAAAGAAGGTAAAAATAAAGAACACTGCGAATCTTACCGACCAATTTCAATTTTGAATGTAGATTACAAGTTATTTACCTCAATAATTTCCAAAAGACTAGAAGACCATTTGCTGGAGTTAATACATGAAGATCAGACGGGTTTCATAAAAGGTCGTCAAACGCACGATAGTATTAGACGAACGCTCCACATTATAGAAGAGGCAAAAAAACAAAACCTTAGCATGGCTTTAGTAAGTCTCGACGCTGAAAAAGCCTTCGATCGGGTCAGCTGGCCTTTTCTGTATAAAGTGTTGGAACGGCTAGGATTCAATAATAAATTCATTAAATGTATACAATCATTATATAGAAATCCAATGGCCAGGATAAAGATAAATGGACACCTGACTAGTAGTTTTCAACTGAATAGAGGTACCCGGCAGGGCTGTGGGCTCAGCCCCTCGCTTTTTGCTTTATTCATAGAGCCTTTAGCCCAGGCAATAAGACAAAATCCAGAATTACAGGGAATTACTATATCCAACACTGAACATGTAATTGCCCTGTTTGCCGACGATATTATCACTTACCTTCAGAATCCTGATGTAACGCTCCCTAAACTCATGTCAACTTTGAAAGAGTTCGGACGCCTGTCTGGTTATAAATTAAATATCACTAAGACACAAATCTTAACAGTTAATTACTCCCCAAGCAAATCATTAAAACAAAACTATAAGTTGGCATGGGATGCAGTTAAAATGAAGTATCTCGGAGTTTACATTTCGCAGGATTTCAACAGTTTGTTCCCTTTGAATTTCAATAAACTGCTGGACTCAATACAAAAAGATATAACTCGTTGGTCTTCACTGACTCTTGATTTCAGCTCAAGAATTGAGATTGTGAAGATGAATCTATTGCCTAGGTTTCTGTACCTTTTTATGGCTTTACCCGTTAAAATCTCAGATTCACATTTCAATGCTTGGGACAAGTTAATATCACGATTTATATGGGCTGGAGCAAGGCCAAGGATAAAATTTAAAACCCTTCAAATCAATAAAGAACATGGTGGTCTAGCCCTCCCTAATTTGAAGGAGTACTATTTGGCAGCCCATTTGAGAAACATAGTTTGTTGGCGCTCCCCAGAAGTGGAATCCCAATGGAAAAAAATTGAGTTGAGCATGGGAGAGTCCCCACCCCAAACACAACTGGGAGAAAAAATAAATATCGATAATATAGGCAATTGCATCGTGGAAAATACCCTTTTAATTTGGCATGAAGCCGTCAAAAAATATGATTTGATGAAAAACGTTAAAATCTTGTCATGGCCCTCTTTTTCGCAAAGGTTTTTACCGGGTAGGTCAGATCCACATTTTTTAAGTTGGAATGAAAAAGGTTTAACTTTATGTCTGTTTGTGGAAGGAGGCACCTTCAAATCTTTTGAAAAATTGAAAACAGAATTTCACTTAGAAAATACCGATTTGTTTAGATATTTGCAGGTACGTCATTTTTATAACTCGGATGTAAGAGAAGGTGCTTCCTGTCCTGAAATTGATCTGGTCAAAGTACTTACAGATGCCTACAAACGCCTGCCAACTAAAACTGTGTCTAAGCTTTACAAAGGCCTACAAGAACAAAATGGTTATAACACACTGTATGTGAAATCAAAATGGGAAGCGGAGCTGAAAATTGTATTGTCAGAGAGTGATTGGCTTACAATGTGCACCACGCAACAAACATCAACTAGCTCTAAAAGGTGGAGGGAATTTGGGTGGAAAAACCTAATTCGATACTTTATTACTCCCCATATTACTAATACATTTCAGGGGGAAAAGAAACAATGCTGGAGACAATGCGGTCACTCAATAGCCAATCACTCTCACATCTTTTGGACATGTAAACATTTAATACCATTCTGGGATAGTACCTTTAAGCTAACGGATGACATCATGGCTTATGCCGTTCCTAAGGATCCCAAGATCTTCCTATTGGGTCTGCTACCCAAGGAGGTATTCCCAAAAAAGGACCGATACCTCTTTAAAATTTTGATGATTGCATCGAAAAAGGCCATAACAAGAAATTGGCTTAAGTTTGATCCTCCCCGAGCAGAGCAAGTACTAGAGATTATTGAAGAAATATATTCGATGGAGAGACTGACTTTCTTTCTTCGGCTAAGAGGACCTATTTTTATACAACGTTGGTCTAAATGGCATGAATATAAGCAAAGGCTTGAAGTCTCTGTATAACCCAGTCTGTCAGTTATATATTTAATATTCTTTTGAACAGTGCCCCATTTTGTTTTGTTCTGTATGTTTGTTATTAAGAAAAATTCAAATAAAAAGTATTAAAAAAAAAAAAAGAAGGTCCCGGGTTTGATTCCCACCTGAGCCGGGCCTTTCTGTTTGGAGTTGACACGTTCTCCCCGTGTCTGCGTAGCTTTCCCCCGGGTTATCCGGTTTCCGCTACCACTAAAACATGTAAAATAGGTTCCCATCTAGGGCCAGGACTTCCCTGGAAAAGAGACTCCTAATCTCAGTGGGACTTTCCTGGTTAGATAAATCTCAAATAAAGTTGGAAAAAGGCTGAACTACGGGACAACTGACGGGACAAATGACATTCATTTCATTTCATTGATACAATTCCTTAGTTGATATTGACTACAATAATGTCCATATACATACGATCACATTGCTAAGATTATGAGATGATTTTCTCTGCAAGTTTGGGTCCTATATTTATAGGAAGTACTTATCACTCATATCTTCTATTTTTTCATCATCATTATGGATAATGTAATCTATAGGGCAGTTTATGGTTAGTCTTTTTTTAATTTGGCTATTTAATACTTTCCATATTTCAATCAATCAATCAATCAATGATTCTGTATAGCCCAATATCACAACAGGAGTTTCCTCATAGGGCTGCAACAAACATTAAGGCAATAAAACAGAACAGTAAATAAGACAATGTAAAGTTCAGGCGAATCAAATATCCAGGCAAACATAACGTCCAAATAAGCGTCAGCAGTGGGTGGCGACGAGCAGCTCGGGTTCCCCTGTCCTTAGACTCTCCAGCACGGCAAGGAACAACTCAAAAACCCGGTGGGAGAAACGAGAAACCTTGAGGAGAACCACAGAAGGAGAGATCCACTCCCATGGACGGACAGGCTATAGAGACCCAGGGCCGAAGGAGTCCCTCAGCAGACGGGCCAAGATCACAGACCGTCCAGTCCCTGTTGTCAGTAGGCAGGGTTCCTCCGTTCAGCCGGGTTCCTCCGTTCGATCTAGACAGGCACTCCCAAGGGGGAGTGGGACAGGAGACACCATGTGAATAGTAATGAACAGACTACAGATAAAAGTAATATTGTATCATAATAAGACAAAGTTTGCAGTAAGAAGAAGAAGAAGCGCTCAGTGTACCGTACTTCCCACAGCAGAGTTTCTCCTAAGGCAGCTTTACTTCAGGCTGTGGGTTAGAGCTTTACTTCAGGCTGAGGGTTAGAGCTTTACTTCAGGCTGAGGGTTAGAGCTTTACTCCAGGCTGAGGGTCAGAGCTTTACTTCAGGCTGTGGGTTAGAGCTTTACTTCAGGCTGTGGGTTAGAGCTTTACTTCAGGCTGAGGGTTAGAGCTTTACTTCAGGCTGAGGGTTAGAGCTTCACTTCAGGCTGAGGGTTAGAGCTTTACTTCAGACTGTGGGTTAGAGCTTTACTTCAGGCTGTGGGTTAGAGCTTTACTTCAGGCTGAGGGTTAGAGCTTTACTTCAGGCTATGGGTTAGAGCTTTACTTCAGGCTGTGGGTTAGAGCTTTACTTCAGGCTATGGGTTAGAGCTTTACTTCAGACTGAGGGTTAGAGCTTTACTTCAGGCTGAGGGTTAGAGCTTTACTTCAGGCTGAGGGTTAGAGCTTTACTTCAGGCTATGGGTTAGAGCTTTACTTCAGACTGAGGGTTAGAGCTTTACTTCAGACTGAGGGTTAGAGCTTTACTTCAGGCTATGGGTTAGAGCTTTACTTCAGACTGAGGGTTAGAGCTTTACTTCAGACTGAGGGTTAGAGCTTTACTTCAGGCTGAGGGTTAGAGCTTTACTTCAGGCTGAGGGTTAGAGCTTTACTTCAGGCTATGGGTTAGAGCTTTACTTCAGACTGAGGGTTAGAGCTTTACTCCAGACTGAGGGTTAGAGCTTTACTTCAGGCTGAGGGTTAGAGCTTTACTTCAGGCTGAGGGTTAGAGCTTTACTTCAGGCTGTGGGTTAGAGCTTTACTTCAGGCTGAGGGTTAGAGCTTTACTTCAGGCTGAGGGTTAGAGCTTTACTTCAGGCTATGGGTTAGAGCTTTACTTCAGACTGAGGGTTAGAGCTTTACTTCAGACTGAGGGTTAGAGCTTTACTTCAGGCTGAGGGTTAGAGCTTAACTTCAGGCTGAGGGTTAGAGCTTTACTTCAGGCTGAGGGTTAGAGCTTTACTTCAGGCTGTGGGTTAGAGCTTTACTTCAGGCTGAGGGTTAGAGCTTTACTTCAGGCTGAGGGTTAGAGCTTTACTTCAGACTGAGGGTTAGAGCTTTACTTCAGGCTGAGGGTTAGAGCTTTACTTCAGGCTGAGGGTTAGAGCTTTACTTCAGACTGAGGGTTAGAGCTTTACTTCAGGCTGAGGGTTAGAGCTTTACTTCAGTCTGTGGGTTAGAGCTTTACTTCAGGCTGTGGGTTAGAGCTTTACTTCAGACTGAGGGTTAGAGCTTTACTTCAGGCTGAGGGTTAGAGCTTTACTTCAGACTGAGGGTTAGAGCTTTACTTCAGGCTGAGGGTTAGAGCTTTACTTCAGTCTGTGGGTTAGAGCTTTACTTCAGGCTGTGGGTTAGAGCTTTACTTCAGGCTGTGGGTTAGAGCTTTACTTCAGGCTGTGGGTTAGAGCTTTACTTCAGGCTGAGGGTTAGAGCTTTACTTCAGGCTGAGGGTTAGAGCTTTACTTCAGGCTGAGGGTTAGAGCTTTACTTCAGGCTGTGGGTTAGAGCTTTACTTCAGGCTGTGGGTCAGAGCTTTACCTAACTGACCTGATCATAAGCTAATTCGAAGAGGTACGTTTTGAGCCTAGTCTTAAATGTAGGGACTGTGTCTGCTTCTTTAACGTGAGCTATTTCTGTAATCGTGTCTTTATTTCTTTCAAGCAGATTTGTATCATAATCTTTCTTGCTAGCTCTTAATATACAGTGCCTCTCGAAAGTACTAATACACCTTGAACTTTTGCACATTTTGTTTACAACCCTAAACGTAAAGGTTTTCCTCCAAAATGTCTCCCTATTTGGCTCTTTGTATAACTTCTCCACAGCTTCATCCCTGACCTCTCTGGTGAGCTCCTTGGCCTTCATGATGTTGCTTAGTGACCAATACACTCTGACCATAGCTCTGAGGCCCTCACAGAACAGCTGGAATTATACTGAGAGTAGATTACACACAGGGGGCCTCTATTTAATGGTTAGGGCAAGGTGTGAACATTCTGCAGTCATTAGGATTGTTATAAAGGCAATTTAATGCACTCCGAAAATGCTGTATGAATACTTGTGCACGCCACACTTTTCTATTTTTTGTAAAATAACGGAATCATGTATCATTTTGCTTTCACTTCACAGTTGTCTGTTACTTGTGTGTGAACTTTCAGTAAAAAATTCAAGATAAAATCTTTGAGCCCTATTGTTATTCTCAACAGTAGAGAGGTGAGAATGGCTGAAAACTTCAGAGGCCGTTTAATCCCCTTTGAGATTTTCTGAGGTGTTAATTTGAAATCACCGCTACGCCTCCAAATATTATCAGATTTCCATGTGTTACACATCTTTGGAAAGCTTGCAGACTACACTTTAATAATCTGTGAAAATCTCAAAATGCCCCAGAACAGATCTTTGATTCTAGTGACTGGTCACATATTCAACAACCCACACTCTTGTTTTGTTTAATGTTAAGTTTACTCTTGGGTATTTGTATTAGGTTATTTCGTCGCATGCCAGGATCTGTTTTGTGAGCTTTTAATGTTTTAGTGCTTGGTTTACGGGGGACTGACACAGTCTTTATTTGTTCTGTAGAATCGACACACTTGATGATTTGTGACAATCCGGGAGCAGGGTCGGTGTTCTACAATACTGCTCTGGGCCCCGGGCTCATATCTGGACCGTCAATTTGGGCCGCGACTAAGGCTATCGGCCACATTCGTAGATAAAGGGATGCACCAGCCAAATTTGGATGTATGCCATCCCTGCGCATGAGCTTGGGCTTTCCCCAAAAGGCGCTCCAATTATTGACATATCCAGCATCATTTTGCTCGCACCATCTAGACAACCAGCAGTTAAATGATAAATGTCTGCTATACATTTCATCATTGACCAAATTGGGCAGAGGGCCAGAGTATATTACGGTATCTGACATCGATTTAGCCAATTCACACACCGCGCCTACTTGCAATTTGAGAATCTCTGACTGTCTCCGCCGAATATCGTTACCACCCGCGTGGATCACGATCTGACGGAACCGCCTCCCTCCCTGCTTTAAGCGCCTAAGGTTACCTTCGATGTCACCAACTCTGGCCCCCGGATAACACCTAACCAAAGCTGCTGGGATCTTCACGTCCCTAACTATGGAGCTTCCAATCACCAGAGTATCAGGTTCAGCCGGTGTGGCGCTGAGGGGAGAAAACCTGTTCTGGACGTGAAGCGTTAGGTGCGCTATGGGTGTGCGCTTAGCACTTCCCCCTCCCTGGACAGTCACAAATCCGTCCTGGTCTTGTCCCGGCTGCACGGGACCCGCATGTGGGGCTAGTCTCAGCCTGACTAACCTCTCTAGCACTGATGGAGCGGACTGCGGTCCCTGCCACTGTTTGACTGTAGCTAACATTAGCCTTCACTAAAACTCCGGACAGCCGCGCCTCTAACTCGGACACCCTGGCCTCCAAAGCTACCACTACACTACACTTAACGCAACTACTATCATCTGTGTAGGAGGCAGGGTTCTGACTCGACATACGGCAAACTGAGCAGGACACCGCGAAAAGGAGGAAGTAGACGGGGTAGCCATGGTTAGGCTAGCGGGCTAAACTAGCAAGCGAGCTACTGCGCTACGGAGAAGAGAGAGAGAAGGGATTTAATCCACGCAGAAGTGTTGGTTCAAGCGGAGGAAAGAATAGTCTCCGTGGAGATAATGGGCCAAATTAGATCTACAGTCAGCTAGAGTGGACTCTACAGCTACGTTTAATACGTGGATTAACAATAGTAACACAGAGAGAGCTAAAGTGTTTAGCTTGCCCACAACGAGCGTTCAACACAGAATGTACTCACCGGATGTGACGTCCCTCGAGGATTTCACCACAGTTTGTTAGCGTGCATTCCGGAAATTTAGCATGAATTTCTCAAAGATTGTGTTTGCCAATTGCAATTTGTTCAAGCTTGTTCAGAGTGTTCGCTTCGGTGACGAGTGTGTACTTTACCCGGGTGTGATCAGTCGCTCGTGTTTCCTCCACGTCCCCCTGAGTTTTGCTGCCGTCCTTGTGAGCTTAAGAGTCCCTTTGGTAACAGTCCTTCGACAAATCTCGAGCCCAAATATCCGTCTTTCATCCGGGATGTGGAAAAGCTGCCGTCAGCCCGTCACACATTTTCTTTTATATCAGTGATGTGCACTCCGCAATGTGACTCAGCGATCCCCTGAGCCCGTAGTTCTGGCTCTGGCAAATAGGGCTTAAGTTTCTCAAAGTCCGCAGGAGGCGAGCACCCGAGCAGATTCAGCTCCCAATGGCTTGTACTCGCGACAAAAGGCACGGGGATCTCCCCTGAATCCTGGAGCAGTTTGTCTCTGGCCTCTTAGGAAGCAGTTGTTATGCGGATAAGAACACGCTCGGGAAAGTCAGCCGTGCTCCTTCCCCATGCTCCTTCCGCCTGCCCCACTTCTTCTTCTGTTTGCGGTGCGGGGCCCACTTTCAACGGGGTTTCAGCTCGTGCGTCTGGAGTTGCGAGCTGCTGGGGCAAGAGTCACGTACACTCAACAAAAACACCTTTGTTTCTGCTCCCATTTTTCATGAGATGGACTTAAAGATCTAAAATTCATTCCAGATACACAATATTACCATTTCTCTCAAACATTGTTCACAAATCAGTCCAAATGTGTGATGGTGAGCACTTCTGCTCTGCTGAGATAATCCATCCCACCTCACAGGTGTGCCACATCAAGATGCTGATCTGACATCACTTTCTTTGGCGTGCGGTTTTTACTACTCAACGCAGCAAAATGGATTCATCTTTGTAGAATTTTATTACGGAATAAAACGAAGCCGAGGGGTAACGAAATACAACGTGTGTCGCAGTGAAGTGGAGAGAAGTGCGTCCAGTTTGTGCTAACACATAAAGATAACAAAGAGATGAGCTCTATACCTCGTCGTCACGGTGATGCCCATGTTGTCATTATCTCCCCGATCGAATGCACAGATGAGCCACAGAGACGAGTTACGCTTGTTGTGGAGTGGACGAGGTTTTAAATGCCCCGTCTGAGCCATCGTATATTTTAATGGATGGAACAGACTCAGTTCTGTTATTACTGATCGCTATGGACTCCCAACTATAGAAAACTAGAGGACATGCATCTCCTGTTTAGTTGGTTTCATTTACTAGTCTTCCAAGAAATCTGTTTTACTTTCAAAGTTACATAATTACCATAGAACACCAGTCCCATGCACAAAAGTGAAAATAATGTATATCATATGTTATATTATTATCATTATTTACTTTATTCCCGACATTAGAATGATGGTCCATATTAAAAGAAAAGACACACATAGAAACAATACATTTATCTCCTGTAGGATCTTACAGTATGTGTATACAACATATAGATGGATGGATGGATGGATAGATACATAGATAAAATTTATTTTATACAAATCTAAAGGTGTACTAGTTTACTGATTAGTTGTTTCCAAAGTATACACATTTTTTCCCCCGCAATAATCGTCTAATACTTCAATATCGGGATATATCATATCGTTTCGTGACCTGTTTATCGGGATACGTATTGTATCGCCAGAGACTACGCAATACACACCCCTAATACACACACAACCACTCAAAAGTTTGGGGTCACTTAAAATGTCCTATCTTTTTTTTTATAAAAAAAGGATAATATTAAATTAAAGGTGCTAGATGGAAGTTGTCATTTGTATGCTCACTACTGCCACTTCAGGTCTTATGCGTAACTGCAGTCTCTGTATTAAGCTCATGCATGACGGTGAAGAATTAACACCTTTTAGACTGACAGTGCAGGATTTTCGAGGCAGTTGTGGTGAACAGGTCTGGGCTCATTCTACACATTAGGACATTTCTGGAGCATGTAGGGGGAGGAATAAACATAATTTTAACATGTTTATACTCTGTCTAGTCCCTTTAATCAGAAATACAGTTTAGACATTGATAATGTTTTGAATGCCTTTTCTAGCTGGAAACAGATGATTTCAAATGGAATACCTAGGTGTGCAGAGGCACATTTCTAGCAACCATAGCTCTTGTTGTACATTGTGCTTGCTAATCGTGTTAGACGGTAATTGATGATCAGAGAACCCCTGCGCAATTACGCTAGCACTGCTAAAAAACTGCTGATGAGAGAAGCTATTGAACTGGCCTGGGGGCCCCCAAACATTTGAGTGTGTGTATGTGTGTATATACAGTGCGTTGCGAAAGTATTCGGCCCCTTGAACTTTTCGACCTTTTGCCACATTTCAGGCTTCAAACATAAAGATATAAAACTGTAATTTTTTGTGAAGAACCAACAACAAGTGGGTCACAATCATGAAGTGAAACGAAATTTATTGGATATTTCAAACATTTTTAACAAATAAACAACTGAAAAATAGGGCGTGCAAAATTATTCAGCCCCTTTACTTTCAGTGCAGCAAACTCTCTCCAGAAGTTCAGTGAGGATCTCTGAATGATCCAATGTTGACCTAAATGACTAATGATGATAAATAGAATCCACCTGTGTGTAAACAAGTCTCCGTATAAATGCACCTGCTCTGTGATCGTCTCAGAGGTCAGTTTAAAGCGCAGAGAGCATCATGAAGAACAAGGAACACACCAGGCAGGTCCGAGATACTGTTGTGGAGAAGTTTAAAGCCGGATTGGGATACAAAAAGATTTCCCAAGCTTTAAACAGCCCAAGGAGCACTGTGCAAGCGATAATGTTGAAATGGAAGGAGTATCAGACCACTGCAAATCTACAAAGACCCGGCCGTCCCTCTAAACCTTCAGCTCATACAAGGAGAAAACTGATCAGAGATGCTGCCAAGAGGCCCATGATCACTCTGGATGAACTGCAGAAATGTACAGCTGAGGTGGGAGACTCTGTCCATAGGACAACAATCAGTCGAATACTGCACAACTCGGGCCTTTATGGAAGAGTGGCAAGAAGAAAGCCATTTCTTAAAGATATCCATAAAAAGTGCAGTTTAAAGTTTGCCACAAGCCACCTGGGAGACACACCAAACATGTGGAAGAAGGTGCTCTGGTCAGATGAAACCAAAATCAAACTTTTTGGCAACAGTGCAAAACGTTCGTAAGTGCTTTCTTTTTCCGGTGGACTTTAATTCCATCCAAAAATAAACGGGACTGGCGTGTACAAGGCAAACTCACATAGAGACACACAATAGGTGTGCATGAGATTCTCATGTGTATGAGAATGTATGTGCATTACGGTCTCCCCGTGCCACTGTGCTCTGACCCCGGGTCCGAGACTGCCTGTCCTCGGTCTGAGCGCACCTTGGCAGCCTCTGCTCAGGCCCGGGGCTCAGAGCGGAGGTTGCAGGTTGCAGCCGCTCACAGTGCAGAGCGCACTGTGAGCGGGTCTACCTCTGCCCGTCCCCGCTATGAGTGCACTATATGAGCAGCTCTGGCTAACGGGCTGCAACAGGAGTAGTACACACGGACAGGGGGAAGGAGAATGTGGCGTCGGATGAAGCAGAAATAGATGAAAATCTGTTGGGTTTGGGCTGAGACCGAGTCCCGTTGTTTAGGTGTTGCAAAACCGCATCAGTCTGTTACAAGTTACACACTTGTTGAAAAGTACAAATGTTTCTGTTATATCTGAGGATGCCGGGCAGGCTGAGTGCCAGCAGGAGCCACAGTATATTTGGAAACTTGCTTAATTTAATGAATTTTTTTTTCTAAAACTAACAATGTGTCTTTTTTGACAGAGTTTATCGAAAGCACATTCATTTCCTGCTTTTCCCCAACACACAGACAAGTCAGGTATTGATAAGAGAATCAATAAAGAATCGAATCGATAGGTAAAATTATTGATGGCATTGATATCAATAAAATCTTATCAATTCCCATCCCTAATGACTACAATAATGTCCATATGCATACGATCACGTTGCTAAGATGATGAGAGGATTTTCTCTGCAAGATTGGGTTCTATATTTACAAAGTACTTATTAAATTGCTCGGCAACTTCACTCAAATCTTCTATTTTTTTTATCATCATTATGGATAATGTAATCTAAAAGGCAGTTTATGGTTAGTCTTTTTTAATTAGACTATTTAATACTTTCCATATTTCTGTAATCTTGTTTTTATTGCTTTCAAGCAGATTTGTATAATATTCTTTCTTGCTAGCTCCTAATATAGTTACCAATTTGTTGTTGTATCTCTTATATTTCATTACATTTTTAGATGATCCATTTCTTAAGAATTGTCTGTACGGTTGATTACACTGTGTCCGTTATCTACATCACTATGGCCCAGCATACACATAGCAACAGCATACACATAACATGACATGCAGTGGGGAGCTTTACGGGGGTGTGGCTTATCCAAATGAGATGCAAATGAGCCCTATTGTTATTCTCAACAGTAGAGAGGTGAGAATGGCCGAAAACTTCAGGAGGGGTTTTTCAGCCGTTTGGCCTTTTTGGAATTGTTAACTTCAAATCGCGGCTACGTCTCCAAATATGATCAGATTTCCATCAGAGACTACACTTTAACAATCTGTGAAAATCTCAAACAGACTTGTGTCCCTGGTTCTAGTGATATATATATATATATATATACACATATATATATGTGTATATATATATATATATATACACGCACACACATATATATATATACATACATACATACACACACACACACACACACACACACACACACACACACACACACACACACACACACACACACACACACACACACACACACACACACATAAGAAAGTCCCAACAGTCAGCCTCTGTTTTCTGGGCATGTGTTGGACAGAATCATGTCAACCATGAGTTTGATGATTTCTGGTGGAGGATGGATGTCATGAGGAAGGTAATGGGCCTGTACCATCTCCCAAGCTTCCAACAAGAGGACACCTGGATGGTTGAAGACGGCCCGGAGCACCTTGTCCCGCTGGAGGGAGTACCAGTCGCTGTTGTACAGGCTGCCCTCCACGTTCATGTCCTTCATGTTTGCAGTTCGGATAATCACCTTAGTCCCTGGAGCTCTGTTTAGCAAGCGTCCCACCGCCCTGCGAATGGCCATGAGCCGCTGATAGTAGACCTCCATGGGGAAAGAGCCGAAGTGCGCCCAGACGCCCACCACGACCACGGTGTTCGGTCCGCCGTTGAGTCGGTCCAGTTCGTTCGCCACGTACTGCATCTGAGACAGGTTGATTTTGGAGGTGCGCAAGGGAGGGCCGTGGCAGCGGAAGGTCATCATGATGTCGTTGGTTTGGTCGACAGCCAAGAACGGGCCACACTGGGGTGTGCTGTGCTTGTCAAACTTTATTTTAAGATCTGAAAGAGGAAAAACTCATGAAAACGGGAACATAGTGCTGATTCCAAGCCTTGAAGAACTTTTGTATTTTTGAATATTGTGTAATTTCATCATTAAATGCGTTGAATGATTTCCCTTGTGACCATATGATGAAGTAACTTGGGACACTTTTTTTACCCATCGTTCAAAAAAGTGCCCCAAGACGCTGCGAGGCATGTTCATTAATACCGCGCATTTCAGACACAAGGCAACTCAATGCGCCTTTCAAAAGAAGATATGCAAAATTACAATCAGGTTCAAGTTAAGGCAAAGCACATACAAAGAAACCGCTCCTCCTGGGTGACCGAGCTCCTCACTCCATCTCTGCGCCCAGCCAGCCGGGGAATACCCATGCTGCTTTGCGCACTCGAATCATTCCGAACTGCTCAGTAGCCTAGAGACCAACGCCTAAATCTCGGCATGGATTTGGGGACCGATCACAGAACGGGGAGGCACGGCAAGACGGTGACGCACTATTTGACAGACGGAAGCTCGTAGTTTGTTTAAGGACCCAATATGACAGCAGCAGACGTGAGGCCATCTTTAAACATGTCATGTCTGCTGTTGGTTAAGTTCTTTTCCATGTTATTTTTTCATGTTAGTCATTCTGTTTTATTTTGAAATCTTACTTATTTGTCCTTGTGCAAGTAATCGTAGTTTTTTGACTGTTCTGTTTTTTGGTCTTTGTCCTTGTGCAGATCTTGTGGGGAATCTGTGTCATCATTCCTTATTTGCGACCCCGTTCATAGAAACAGACTGAGCAGCACGTTTGGGTCTTCTGTGCCGAGTGTGATAGCTCAAGCTTTAGACCGTGTTCTAAATAGTTTCGCTCAAAAGCTCATTTTAAAAGAAGAACAGCCGGTACATCATACGTCATTAGGGATGGGTACCGAACCCCGGTATAACGGCCCATGTGTGCCGGTGCACCCGGACGGATAAGCTCCAGCCTTAACGGGGTCGCTGAGGTACTGATCACGCACGCTCAAATAATCACTAAAAAGGTCTCTCTCGCCTATACCTACTTTCAATTATATTCTACAAGATACTTCTAAACATGTTGTTTTTAGGCTAAAAAAGAAAGAAGGTTATTTTTGGAACCTCCATCCATCCATCCATTTTCTCCCACTTGTCCGTTGCCGGGTCGTGGGGGCAGCTGTTGGAGCTGCCCAAATCACATTGCACCAGCCCCTATGGCTCCTCCTGCAGGTGGTGGGTCCACAGAAGGACGGCCTCATGGTTCCAAACGGGCCTGTTGGTCTCTCATAGGGGTTTCACCCATTCACACTCTCATTCATACACCAGTGTACGCAGACACTGGAGGCAAGGAGGGTGAAGTGTCTTGCCCAAGGACACAACGACAATGTGCACCTTCAGGAGGCGGGATTCTAACCCCCGACCTTCCGATCATGAGACGACCCGCTCTACCGTCGCCACCGTCGCCCCTTCTTTGGAACCTGTTATTTTATTATTTTATGGACTTTTTAAAATCTTTTTTCTGTCAATTAAATGAAATGAAAAGTGCAAAGATAGTCACTATACATATTTTTGTTTTGCACCACTAAGTACGAGATGATTTGAGTTTTGTACAGAGGCAGAGGGAGTGTCCTCTTTGATTTCATTATGAGCCTCAGAGCCACAGGTTTAAACCTGTATGAACAAATGATCAGAAATAACAGCTTACGTTTTGATGAGAGACCTCTCTGTAGCACCTGAGCTATTCCTCACTGAATGTAGGACGTTCCCCTCGCATCTTCTGCCGTACGCTCCTCACAGTCCTGAATCTTCTCTCCATCAAATGTCCACGTCCTGAGACATAACTGTCTGTCCACGTCCTGAGACATAACTGTTTGTCCACGTCCTGGGACATAACTGTATGTCCACGTCCTGGGACATAACTGTATGTCCACGTCCTGGGACATAACTGTATGTCCACGTCCTGGGACATAACTGTCTGTCTGTCCACGTCCTGGGACATAACTGTCTGTCCACGTCCTGGGACATAACTGTATGTCCACGTCCTGGGACATAACTGTCTGTCTGTCCACGTCCTGGGACATAACTGTCTGTCCACGTCCTGGGACATAACTGTATGTCCACGTCCTGGGACATAACTGTCTGTATGTCCACGTCCTGGGACATAACTGTCTGTCTGTCCACGTCCTGGGACATAACTGTCTGTCCACGTCCTGGGACATAACTGTATGTCCACGTCCTGGGACATAACTGTCTGTCCACGTCCTGGGACATAACTGTATGTCCACGTCCTGGGACATAACTGTATGTCTGTCCACGTCCTGGGACATAACTGTCTGTCTGTCCACGTCCCGGGACATAACTGTCTGTCCACGTCCTGGGACATAACTGTCTGTCTGTCCACGTCCTGGGACATAACTGTCTGTCTGTCCACGTCCTGGGACATAACTGTCTGTCTGTCCACGTCCTGGGACATAACTGTCTGTCTGTCCACGTCCTGGGACATAACTGTCTGTCTGTCCACGTCCTGGGACATAACTGTATGTCCACGTCCTGGGACATAACTGTCTGTCTGTCCACGTCCTGGGACATAACTGTATGTCCACGTCCTGGGACATAACTGTCTGTATGTCCACGTCCTGGGACATAACTGTCTGTCCACGTCCTGGGACATAACTGTATGTCCACGTCCTGGGACATAACTGTCTGTCCACGTCCTGGGACATAACTGTCTGTCTGTCCACGTCCCGGGACATAACGGTCTGTCCACGTCCCGGGACATAACTGTCTGTCCACGTCCTGGGACATAACTGTCTGTCCACGTCCTGGGACATAACTGTCTGTCCACGTCCTGGGACATAACTGTATGTCTGTCCACGTCCTGGGACATAACTGTCTGTCCACGTCCTGGGACATAACTGTATGTCCACGTCCTGGGACATAACTGTCTGTCCACGTCCTGGGACGTAACTGTATGTCTGTCCACGTCCTGGGACATAACTGTCTGTTCACGTCCTGGGACATAACTGTCTGTCTGTCCACATCCTGGGACATAACTGTCTGTCCACGTCCTGGGACATAACTGTATGTCTGTCCACGTCCTGGGACATAACTGTCTGTCCACGTCCTGGGACATAACTGTATGTCCACGTCCTGGGACATAACTGTCTGTCCACGTCCTGGGACGTAACTGTATGTCTGTCCACGTCCTGGGACATAACTGTCTGTTCACGTCCTGGGACATAACTGTCTGTCTGTCCACATCCTGGGACATAACTGTCTGTCCACGTCCTGGGACATAACTGTATGTCCACGTCCTGGGACATAACTGTCTGTCTGTCCACGTCCTGGGACATAACTGTCTGTCCACGTCCTGGGACATAACTGTATGTCCACGTCCTGGGACATAACTGTCTGTATGTCCACGTCCTGGGACATAACTGTCTGTCTGTCCACGTCCTGGGACATAACTGTCTGTCCACGTCCTGGGACATAACTGTATGTCCACGTCCTGGGACATAACTGTCTGTCCACGTCCTGGGACATAACTGTATGTCTGTCCACGTCCTGGGACATAACTGTCTGTCTGTCCACGTCCCGGGACATAACTGTCTGTCCACGTCCTGGGACATAACTGTCTGTCTGTCCACGTCCTGGGACATAACTGTCTGTCTGTCCACGTCCCGGGACATAACTGTCTGTCCACGTCCTGGGACATAACTGTCTGTCTGTCCACGTCCTGGGACATAACTGTCTGTCTGTCCACTTCCTGGGACATAACTGTCTGTCCACGTCCTGGGACATAACTGTATGTCTGTCCACGTCCCGGGACATAACTGTCTGTCTGTCCACGTCCCGGGACATAACTGTCTGTCCACGTCCTGGGACATAACTGTCTGTCTGTCCACGTCCTGGGACATAACTGTCTGTCTGTCCACGTCCTGGGACATAACTGTCTGTCCAAGCCAGCGAGGGTCGTCCCAAAGTTTGAAATAAACAAGCAGTAGCTAAAGCGGACGAGCTAGTTAGCATCGTAAATCTCACACACCAAAGATATTTTCCTACGATCTGGCCTATCATCCACACAAAACCGGAGTTTTCTCTCGATAAAAACGAAGGTTTCTGAAAACTCCGGCCAAACTGAAGATTTAGGAGTCTCCGGTAAAGGGCCCGTCACAGTTGGCGCACGGGCACTATGCGATCGTTTGTAGCCTCAAAATATGAAGGTCACACGAGCACTCTCTTTTGGCGCAGGGGCATCTGCACGAGCGACCGCTACTGACCGCATGAAAAGGTGTGGATTTCCATTTTGGCGCGGAACAAATGGGGGACAAAATCGCTGCGGTCAATGCGCCGATTGTGACGGGACCTTTACGCGTTTGAGTGTGGACATAACCGGAGTAACCGGAGTATTCGGCCGTACGTCACTGCTCTGACGTCACACGCGCAGCCTGTGTTTACATGAGAAACACTCGCTGCTGCCGTTGTTGGAGTTATTACTTGTTACAGTCAGCGATCAGCGGTCAGTCTGGTCAAGAAAGTTGCTCGCATGCTGTAATACTTATCTGACGGAAGATTGGGACCAAAGTTTATACAGCTGCATAAAAAATAATGAATGTGCTGTGCAGAAACGTGTGGAGAGATTTGAACAATGAATGTACTTAACAACGCATATACGCGGTTAAATGCCCTTCTATGTGTGGACTAGGCCTTATTGTGTCTTTGCAGCAATACACTCTATACACTGATATACTGCGAAAAAACCCTCAAAATGTAGGCAATATGTTTTACTGCTTAACATCTAGTTTTGCATCAGAATTGTGCTGTCTACTTATACACTCAAGTCATAGAGTAGGTAAAACACTTTACTTGGTAGTTTTTGTGTGATGAATTCGTAGAACTGTCTGGTGGTGGAGTCTCCAAACATATGCACCTGTTTACCCTTGAGGCAGGCAGTAATGACAGGGGCATTGTTAAACTGGTGAACCTTGGGGCCCCCAAGTGGCCACCATTGGCTCCCGTAGTAAAATCCAGAAGGTTCAGTGGCAATCTTCTTTGTCTCACCTGCACAAAGAAAAGATATATTATTGTTTTACTAAGGTTATATTTCATTACACTAAGGGCTGGGTACCTTTTAAATTGTCTTTGATACTGGTGCTTTAACGATGCCTGGTTTTCGATACCGATATCTGAGCGATACGTTTTTCGATACTAAAATATTTATCATCTAGAACCAGAAATATAATGTTGATTTCTTCCATAAAGACAATTTCTTTAAAATTCTATTTTTCAATACCCTACAGGTATCTTTGAACGGTATGCGCAGCCCTAATATTACAACTATTACTAGCACAACTACAATAATGACTTGAGGGGGATATTATCTAAAATAGTCCTTTATAGAGCTTTTGAGCATCTTATAGTGCTCTTTCCAACCTCCTCTCCCGTTGTGTCTTGTTATTTAATATAAAAAAACATTTATTTCTGCACGTTTGAGTCCGCCAGTCCTTGTTCACGACAAAACATGCTTGGAGATGTGCTTTGAGCAACCCAGTCTCTTCAGAAAAACGTACTCCAGGCACACTTTTACAATATGGGATTATGTACCATACATATTTTTTCAAAATTACGTTTTTTTACATTTACACAAATAACACATAGCGCATTCACGCGGAAGCCTACGGAGCTTGCCGAGTGTTTTCCGAAGTTCTCCGAAATCTCCGACAACATTCCTTTGCAAAAAGACTTTCGCTAAAGCCTTGTTCTTACCTTTCACTGCCTTGGTGGGATGAGTACTCCATTACACGTCCCACAAATGTGCAGCTACCGCTCTAGCATCATTGAAGTAAATTAGTCTACCATGCTCTCTAGTTTGAGTGCATGATCTGATGCCGGGTCTTTGTGGAGCTTGTAGCGGGGGAAAGTGCCTCCCCTTCGGGCTAGCTTAGCGCCACAGCCCGCTGGAGTCCCATGGAGGCTCGTCCCGCATCTTCCCGCTTCTTCCGTAATAGTCTGTAACAGGTCATGCTGTATCGTACCAATGCTGTCACTTTAAGTTGGGTGTGATTTTTCTTTGTGGGTGTTTCTTTGTAGTGGGCCAATGGCCATGTCTTAACCATAGACTGTTAAAAAGAATAGACAGCTCCTCCTCACTCCTCCCCGTTTACCACAATGACCACGTTCGAGGGGGAAATCATGGCGGATTTACAGGCTCCTCCTCTCCAGCTCTGACGAAGCATGTTCCTAAAAAGGGCATAAGGGCGGGATCTTGACTGTAGACCCGGCCCTGCTTGGCCCTCGCGGGGCGTGTATTTCTGTTGTAATCGCGCCCATGGCCAGGCAGCGACGTAAACGGCCTGTCAATCAAAGTCAGGCCCTCATTAATTATGCAAGATTTCTAAAATGTATACTATGATAACCAGCCCAGTGCCCCATATTGTTTTTAACCCAGCGTAATCACAGGAGGAATATGTAGCTCTAGCCACTTCTAAACCATTAGGCACTGGGCATTAAAGTTGTTTTTAACGTGTCTAAAGTCCAATGCATTCCAATGGGGGAATAGCGGTCATATGGAGGTACTACAGCAAAGATGGAGCAATGGCGGCCTCCAGTGTCGTAGTCACAAAGCAGAGCAGTCAGCGGCCATTGGTCTTAACTTAAGTGGGAAGTATTGGGGGCGGGGCTTCAATTATAAAACACTTGTGCACCTTTTTGTTCTCCCTCATTGTTTTGTTTGGTCTTGTCCACCAGGGGTCCAGGCCAGTCTGAGGGCGAGTCGGCTGCTCTGCTGGGACGGCGTGTGGTTGCTGGGGTCAAAGCACCAAACCAGCACAGAGACCAGGAACCATGTTGCGGAGCACGCCCACCATTCAGCCTGGACCCCTGGAAAAGAGCCTTCTCTGAGCCCATCTAAGTTTTGTCAATATTAAGTTCCTCCTACTCCTTAAACCAACCGCTGGACCCCATCAGACTTACCTGCTCCTCCTCAATAGATTTAAAAAACCTTTTTGCTCTCATGTAAAGCGCTTTGTGATCATGTCTGTGAAAGGCGCTATATAAATAAAGATCTTCTTCTTCTTCTTCTTCTTTTTAAAGCTTTTCTACAAAATAAACTAACTTTAAACTCTCCCGTTGTCCTGGTCTCCTTGGACCCTGGTGATTAAACTATAGAAGGTGTTACAAGTCCTTTGTGTGAAAGTGATGCCAAGCGTCCACCATGATATAAATGTCCTTAGGTTTGCCTCGCTCAGCCATTTAAGCTTACAAACAAGCATTTATTGATCATCATTTTGACATAGGCGCTTAATGACCAGCTGTTTTGATTGACACCCGCGTTAACCAATGACATCACTAAGAAGGCGGTCAGAACACGTAAACCTGTACTCCTGATTGGCTGTGTCAATATCTATTTTTGTATTGTAAAATATTAATATTAGTCTTATTTAGTGAATTATTTATTTACTAGTATGTTTTATTAAGTTATGATGTTTTCTTTCCTTACACTCTGTCCATGAAACAATATATTATTGACACAAATAATATTATCTGGATTATAAGACTTAATGCATTTGTATGTGACGAATGTTTCTTAACATGAGTAAAATTAAGGATAAAACAATGGGATTGACAGTGTTGACGTCTGATGCTTCAGCCTGAAGAGACTCTGCTGTGGTGTGAAGTGGGCACATGTCTTCATCGTCTAATATGCATAATATAGAACAAATGCAATTAAACAGTTCTTGCTTATGTTTGGACATGATCAATATAAAATATACATTTGAAAATAGAATCCAGACAAATTACTATCTGTATATCCAATGTAAAGAAATTCAAAAATAATTGTATTTAAATTATGGATGCAAAAATGAGCAAAGTCCAGCGCCTTGTCAATAAAGCTCAGGTGTATAATCCCACATGTGTCAGACTGTTTCTGCAGGTGACAATAGCACAGTATATTTCATAATGTAGCCTAAACAAACCCATGCCATTTAATTACAAACCTCTCATTGTGCATGAACCTTTTGGGGTATGCCAGTGTGATCACTTATGGTGATAGCAGCAGAGCAACCCAGAACTAAGGAACTTAGTTACAAGTTACAACTAGTTACAACTAAGGAAGATTGTTATTCATCATCTGAGTGCCTTTTCATCTCTTAATCTTAAAACCTTCACCTGTTGTGGTAAAGTCATTGACTTATTAGCTCAGTCTAACCCAATACATATAGTATATTGTATAAACAGCTTGTCTGTTCTGTGAGCTGTATCATTACACATGCATTACATTTGGGGAATACAAATTCTTACTTTTTTGTGGTGTAATGTGGGCAATACCTTTTCCAATAATGTGCTGCTCTTAGTTTGTTAGTGGTGAAATGTGAGGATGTGAGAAATGGTTGCTCTGTGATATGTTTTTTTTGATGGACAGAAATAATCTCTTCTGTTTGGAGACAATAAAGATGAATCTAATCTGATGAGCCCATGACCAAAACTTAGATATCTGCCTACATCCAGCCGTCGAAAGTATGACTTGATCTCCTCTTTGCGCCAACACTTACGTGAAGGAATTTTTAATATATACCAGGAGATGGTTTATATAAGATAAGATAAGATAGCCTTTATTGATCTCATATTGGAGAAATTTAATGATTACATTCAGCTTTTAGAAACACTCAGGGTGTGCAAATAGGCACACCCTGAGTGTTTCTAAATGTCTCCATTGTGAGATCAATATAGGCTATCTTATCTTATCACAGAGCAAACATTTCTCACATCCTCACATTTCACCACTAACAAACTAAGAGCAGCACATTATTGGAAAAGGTATTGCCCACATTACACCACAAAAAAGTAAGAATTTGTATTCCCCAAATGTAATGCATGTGTAATGATACAGCTCACAGAACAGACAAGCTGTTTATACAATATACTATATGTATTGGGTTAGACTGAGCTAATAAGTCAATGACTTTACCACAACAGGTGAAGGTTTTAAGATTAAGAGATGAAAAGGCACTCAAATGATGAATAACAATCTTCCTTAGTTGTAACTAGGTGTAACTTGTAACTAAGTTCCTTAGTTCTGGGTTGCTCTGCTGCTATCACCGTAAGTGATCACACTGGCATACCCCAAAAGGTTCATGCACAATGAGAGGTTTGTAATTAAATGTCATGGGCTTGTTTAGGCTACATTATGAAATATACGCAAGTAAGTAAGTAAGTAAGTGCTTTATTGTCATTGTACAAGTGAACAACGAAATAGTGTTCAGGTGTTAGTCCTGACACGCGTTCAAAATTGTGACATCACCAAGAAGGCGGTCAGAACACGTAAACCTGTACTCCTGATTGGCTGTGTCAATATCTATTTTTGTATTGTAAAATATTAATATTAGTCTTATTTAGTGAATTATTTATTTACTAGTATGTTTTATTAAGTTATTATGTTTTCTTTCCTTACAGTCTGTCCATGAAAAAATATATTATTGACACAAATAATATTATCTGGATTATAAGACTTAATGCATTTGTATGTGACGAATGTTTCTTAACATGAGTAAAATTAAGGATAAAACAATGGGATTGATACAGGAATATTTTAGGCTCCACAGTTTTGACGTCTGATGCTTCAGCCTGAAGAGATTCTGCTATCGATGCGGGTGTGAAGTGGGCACATGTCCATCCATCCATTTTCTTCCGCTTTATCCGGGGCCGGGTCGCGGGGGCAGCAGTCTCAGCAGAGATGCCCAGACTTCCCGATCCACGCACACCTCCTCCAGCTGTTCTGGGGGGACCCCGAGACGACACCAGGCCAGCTCGGAGACATAGTCCCACCAGCGTGTCCTGGGCCTTCCACGAGGCCTCCTCCCAGTGGGACATGCCTGGAGCACCTCCCGAGGGAGGCGACCAGGAGGCATCCGGAACAGATGCCCTAGCCACCTCAGCTGGCTCCTTTCGACGTGGAGGAGTAGCGACTCGAGTCCGAGCTCCTCCCGGGTAACTGAGCTCCTCACCCGATCTCGGAGGGTGCGCCCAGCCACCCTGCGAAGGAAACTCATTTCGGCCGCTTGTATTCGCGATCTTGTCCTTTCGGTCATTACCCAAATATCATGACCATAGGTGAGGGTGGGAACGTAGATCGATCGGTAAATCGAGAGCTTTGCCCCCTGGCTCAGCTCCCTCTTCACCACAACAGTCCGATACAGCGACCGCATCACTGCTGACGCCGCACCGATCCGTCTACCGATCTCACGCTCCATCCATCCCTCACTCGTGAACATGACCCCGAGATACTTAAACTCCTCCACTTGAGGCAAGGACTCCCCACCGACCTGAAGCGGGGAAACCACCTTTTTCCGGTGGAGAACCATGGCCTCAGATTTGGAGGTGCTGATCCTCATCCCGGCCGCAGTCGGCTGCAAACCGCCCCAGTGCGCGCTGAAGGTCCTGATTTGATGAAGCCAACAGAACAACATCATCTGCAAACAGCAGAGATGAGATTCTGAGGTTCCCAAACCGGACACCCTCCGGCCCCTGGCTGCGCCTAGAAATTCTGTCCATATAGGTAATGAACAGAACCAGTGACAAAGGGCAGCCCTGGCGGAGACCAACACGTACCGGGAACAGGTCTGACTTACTGCCGGCAATGCGAACCAAGCTCCTGCTGCGGTCATACAGGGAACGGACAGCCCTTAGTAGAGGGCCCCGGACCCCATACTCCCGGAGCACCCCCCACAGGGCACCACGAGGGACACGGTCGAACGCTTTCTCCAGATCCACAAAACACATGTGGACTGGTTGGGCGAACTCCCACAAACCCTCGAGCACCCGATGAAGGGTATAGAGCTGGTCCAGTGTTCCACGACCGGGACGAAAACCGCATTGTTCCTCCTGGATCAGAGGTTCGACTATTGGCCGGATCCTCCTCTCCAGCACCCTGGAATAGACCTTACCAGGGAGGCTGAGGAGTGTGATCCCTCTGTAATTGGAGCACACTCTCCGATCCCCCTTCTTGAAGAGGGGGACCACCACCCCGGTCTGCCAATCCAGAGGCACTGTCCCAGACCGCCACGCGATGTTGCAGAGACGTGTCAGCCAAGACAGCCCTACAACATCCAGAGACTTAAGGTACTCAGGACGAATCTCATCCACCCCTGGGGCCTTGCCCCCGAGGAGCTTTCTAACCACCTCGGTGACTTCAGCCTGGGTGATGGACGAGCCCCCCTCCGACTCCCCAGCCTCTGCTTCCTCATCGGAAGACGTAACGGTGGGATTGAGGAGATCCTCGAAGTACTCCTTCCACCGCCCGACCACATCCCCAGTCGAGGTCAGCAACCCCCCACTCGCACTGTAAACAGTGTTGGTGAAGCACTGCTTTCCCCTCCTGAGGCGCCGGATGGTTTGCCAGAATCTCTTCGAGGCCGACCGATAGTCCTCCTCCATGGCTTCTCCAAACTCCTCCCAGACCCGAGTTTTTGCCTCTGCAACTGCACGAGCTGCAGCACGCTTGGCCTGCCGGTACCTCTCAGCTGCCTCCGGAGTCCCACAAGCCAACAAGGCCAGATAGGACTTCTTCTTCAGCTTGACGGCATCCCTTACCTCCGGGCGCCACCACTGGGTTCGGGGATTGCCGCCGCGACAGGCACCAGAGACCTTACGGCCACAACTACGAGCAGCCGCATTGACAATGGAGGAGGAGACCATGGTCCACTCGGACTCCATGTCCCCAACCTCCCTCAGAATCTGGGTGAAGCTCTTCCGGAGGTGGGAGTTAAAGACCCTACTGACAGAGGGATCCACCAGACGTTCCCAACAGACCCTCACAACACGTTTGGGCCTGCCAGGTCTGACCGGCTTCCTCCCCTGCCAGCGGATCCAGCTCACCACCAGGTGGTGATCGGTTGACAGCTCAGCCCCTCTCTTCACCCGAGTGTCCGAGACACGCGGCCGGAGATCAGATGACACAACTACAAAGTCGATCATCGACCTCCTGCCTAGGGTGTCCTGGTGCCACGTGCACTTATGGACATCCTTGTGCTCGAACATGGTGTTCGTTATGGACAAACCGTAACTAGCACAGAAGTCCAATAACAGAACACCACTCGGGTTCCGATTGGGGAGGCCGTTCTTCCCCATCACCCCCACCCAGGTCTCACTGTCGTTACCCACGTGGGCGTTGAAGTCCCCCAGTAGAACAATGGAGTCCCCAGCCGGAGCACCATCTAGTACCCCCCCCCCAGGGACTCCAAGAAGGCCAGGTACTCTGCACCGATGTTGGGCCCGTAGGCCGAGACAACGATGAGAGACCTGTCCCCGACCCGAAGGCGTAGGGACGCAACCCTCTCGTTCACCGGGGTGAACTCCAACACGTGACGGCTGAGCTGGGGGGCTATAAGCAAACCCACCCCAGCCCGGCAACTCCAGAAAAATGGAGCGTCCAGCCCCTCTCCAGGAGTTGGGATCCGGAACCCCGGCTGTGCGTGGAGGTGAGCCCGACTATATCTAGCCGGTACCTCTCAACCTCCCGCACGAGCTCAGGCTCCTTCCCCCCCAGCGAGGTGACGTTCCATGTCCCGAACGCCAGAAGCTGCGCACGCGGACCAGGTTGTCGAGGCACCTGCCTTTGACTGCCACCCAGTCCTCTCTGCACCCGACCCCTACGGATCCCTCTGCGGGTGGTGAGTCCACAGGAGGGCGGGCCCACGTCGTCCTTTCGGGCTGTGCCCGGCTGGGCCCCGTGGGTAGAGGCCCGACCACCAGACGCTTGCATTCGAGCCCCAACCCCAGGCCTGGCCCCAGGGTGGGCACATGTCTTCATCGTTAATATGCATAATATAGAACAAATGCAATTTATATAACAGTTCTTTGCTTATGTTTGGGCATGATCAATATAAAATATACATTTGAAAATAATTGTATTTAAATTATGGATGCAAACGGTTAGAACAGTTGTCATGGCGATGTGAAAACAGGAAGAAACCTTAATTTTTTCACATTTTTCTGCGACCTGCATTTGTGGTTTCTGTGTTCCACATTGTTTTTCTGGATACTTTTGTACGTCTTTGCCGAGTTTTTGTGGAGGTTTGGTGGATTTGTTTACTTTGAGAGTCTAAAATGGTCCTGAAGAAAGCAGCTTTTTAAAGGTAAACAACATGCTAGCTTATCAGCTAAACCCATTTGAGACCGACACATTTCTTCTTCTGAGACACTGAAGAGGCACCAAGAGCCCCCACAGCTGCAGCACAGAGGAGGCGTCACAAGAGGAGCTACAGGAAACAAAAAGGACAAACGAGAGATGGTGAAAGACTGGTGTGAAGCGGAGGGAGGAAGAGGAAGGTGGAGCTGACCAGTGCAGGACACCACACTCTGAAACAGGGACAAACCCAGGAGTTGCTGCACCATTTCAGAGGATCAGAGGAGACAGAGGGCAGCCAGCCAGGTTTCTTCCAAGTGCTACAGTTTCCCCGACCTCCAAGGTCATGCGGGTCAGGTTGACACAGTGGCAGCACGGCTCAGCCGCAGCAGCTCAGGACTAACACCTGAACACTATTTCGTTGTTCACTTGTACAATGACAATAAAGCACTTAAATACTTACTTACTTACGTATATTTCATAATGTAGCCTAAACAAGCCCATGACATTTAATTACAAACCTCTCATTGTGCATGAACCTTTTGGGGTATGCCAGTGTGATTACTTACGGTGATAGCAGCAGAGCTCTGTGATAAGATAAGATGGCCTATATTGATCTCACAATGGAGACATTTAGAAACACTCAGGGTGTGCCTATTTGCACACCCTGAGTGTTTCTAAGAGCTGAATGTAATCATTAAATTTCTCCAATATGAGATCAATAAAGGCTATCTTATCTTATCTTATATAAACCATCTCCTGGTATATATTAAAAATTCCTTCACGTAAGTGTTGGCGCAAAGAGGAGATCAAGTCATACTTTCGACGGCTGGATGTAGGCAGATATCTAAGTTTTGGTCATGGGCTCATCAGATTAGATTCATCTTTATTGTCTCCAAACAGAAGAGATTATTTCTGTCCATCAAAAAAAACATATCACAGAGCAACCATTTCTCACATCCTCACATTTCACCACTAACAAACTAAGAGCAGCACATTATTGGAAAAGGTATTGCCCACATTACACCACAAAAAAGTAAGAATTTGTATTCCCCAAATGTAATGCATGTGTAATGATACAGCTCACAGAACAGACAAGCTGTTTATACAATATACTATATGTATTGGGTTAGACTGAGCTAATAAGTCAATGACTTTACCACAACAGGTGAATGTTTTAAGATTAAGAGATGAAAAGGCAGTCAGATGATGAATAACAATCTTCCTTAGTTGTAACTAGTTGTAACTTGTAACTAAGTTCCTTAGTTCTGGGTTGCTCTGCTGCTATCACCATAAGTGATCACACTGGCATACCCCAAAAGGTTCATGCACAATGAGAGGTTTGTAATTAAATGGCATGGGTTTGTTTAGGCTACATTATGAAATATACTGTGCTATTGTCACCTGCAGAAACAGTCTGACACATGTGGGATTACACACCTGAGCTTTATTGACAGAGGACAAGGCGCTGGACTTTGCTCATTTTTGCATCCATAATTTAAATACAATTATTTTTGAATTTCTTTACATTGGATATATAGATGGTAATTTGTCTGGATTCTATTTTCAAATGGGTATTTTATATTGATCATGTCCAAACATAAGCAAGAACTGTTATATAAATTGCATTTGTTCTATATTATGCATATTAGACGATGAAGACATGTGCCCACTTCACACCATAGCAGAGTCTCTTCAGGCTGAAGCATCAGACGTCAACACTGTCAATCCCATTGTTTTATCCTTAATTTTACTCATGTTAAGAAACATTCGTCACATACAAATGCATTAAGTCTTATAATCCAGATAATATTATTTGTGTCAATAATATATTGTTTCATGGACAGACTGTAAGGAAAGAAAACATCATAACTTAATAAAACATACTAGTAAATAAATAATTCACTAAATAAGACTAATATTAATATTTTACAATACAAAAATAGATATTGACACAGCCAATCAGGAGTACAGGTTTACGTGTTCTGACCGCCTTCTTAGTGATGTCATTGGTTAACGCGGGTGTCAATCAAAACAGCTGGTCATTAAGCGCCTATGTCAAAATGATGATCAATAAATGCTTGTTTGTAAGCTTAAATGGCTGAGCGGGGCAAACCTAAGGACATTTATATCATGGTGGACGCTTGGCATCACTTTCACACAAAGGACTATTACGGAAGAAGCGGGAAGATGCGGGACGAGCCTCCATGGGACTCCAGCGGGCTGTGGCGCTAAGCTAGCCCGAAGAGGAGGCACTTTCCCCCGCTACAAGCTCCACAAAGACCCGGCAGGAGTTTATCGGATCATGCACTCAAACAAGAGCATGGCAGAGCGGGAGCTGCACCTTTGTGGGACTGGTAATGGAGTACTCGCCCCCCGAAGACAGCGAAAGGTAAAAACAAGGCTTCAGTAAAAGTCTTTTTGCAAAAAAGAATTGTCGGAGATTTCCTCTGTTCTGTGAGGGCCTCAGAGCTATGGTCAGAGTGTATTGGTCACTAAGCAACATCATGAAGGCCATGGAGCTCACCAGAGAGGTCAGGGATAAAGCTGTGGAGAAGTTTAAAGCAGCGTTAAGTTATACAAAGATTTCCCAAGATTTGAACATCTCACGGAGCACTGTTCAATCCATCATTCAGAAATGGAAAGAGTATAGCACCACTGCGAACTTACCAAGACACGGGCGTCCACCTAAACTAATAGACCAAACAAGGAGAGCACTGGTCAGAAATGCAACCAAGTGCCCCAAGATAACTCTGGAGGAGCTGGGACGTCCTGCCGCTGAGCTGGGGGAATCTGTACATGGGACAACTATAAGTCGTACTCTACACAAATCTGGCCTTCATGGACGAGTGGCAAGAAGAAAGCCATTATTGAAAGGAGGCCATAAGAAATCCCGTTTGAAGTTTGCTAGAAGTCATATGGAGGACACAGCTACCATGGGTGTCAAGCTTTTTAGGAGTTCCGTGTTGGTCCAGCTTGATGGACCTGGAGAGACACAGAGGACCAACTCAGCTTTTTTGATGAATTTATTCATAGTCAGCAGGTTGAAAACCAACAATGTCCCTGTGCTCTGCCATCTGACTGCGTTGACTGGGTGTGTGCAGTCATGCCTGTATTGGGTCTAGCCATTAGTGCTGTGGGAGCGTTTCTGCCTCCATCTAGTGTGATTGAAAGGGAATGCATCTAATGTAAAGAGGGTAAAGAGGGAAGGACAGGTGAGAAAGAAAGAGGAAATAAGAATTAGAGGGTGAGCTCCTCTTCTTTTGGAATTTGCACGGCAATGTGGAAGAAGGTGCTTTGGTCAGATGAGACAAAAATTGAACTTTTTGGCCCAAATGCAAAACGTTATGTATGGAGCAAACCTAACACTGCTCATCGTCCTGAGTGCACCATCCCCAGTGTCAAATATGGTGGGGGGGAGCATCATGTGTAGTAGTACAGCGGTTAGCGCTCGTGCTTCACAGCTAGACGGTCTGGGTTCGATTCCCACCAAGGCCCGGGGCCTTTCTGTGTGGAGTTTGCATGTTCTCCCCGTTTACTCCGGATTCCCCTACCACTAAAAACATGTACAATAGGCCAAGATGAATGTGAGTGTGTTTGAGAGTGCGCATGGGGGACGACGGATGGAAATTACAATCTGGTGTGGCTTGTTCAGTAACATGCACTGTCCCGACCAAATAAAACAATAAATGCTATGGGGCTGCTTTTCCTCAGCGAGGACTGGGAAGATTGTAAGAATAGTTGGGAAGATGGATGGAGCCAAATACAGAGACATTTTGGAGGAAAACCTGCTGGAGTCAGCAAGAGAATTGAGGCTGGGGCGGAGATTCACCTTCCAGCAGGACAATGACCCTAAACACAAAGCTAAATCTACAATGGAATGGTTTAAAACAAACATATTAATGTGTTAGAATGGCCCAGTCAAAGTCCTGACCTAAATCCTATTGAAAATCTGTGGAAAGACCTGAAAACTGCTGTTCACAAACGCTCTCCTTCTAATGTGACAGAGCTTGAGTTGTTTTGTAAAGAGGAATGGGCTAAAATGTCAGTCTCTACATGTGCAAACCTTGTAGAGTCAAACCCCAGAAGACTTGCTGCTGTTATTGCAGCAAAAGGGGGATCCACAAAGTATTAAGTCATGTTGTATGAATACTTGTGCACGCCCCACTTTTCACTTTTCTATTTTTTGAAAAATAACAGAATCATGTATCATTTTGCTTTCGCTTCACAGTTGTCTGTTACTTGTGTGTGAACTTTTAGTAAAACATTCAAAATAAAATCTATGTGTTTAGGGTTGTAAACATGACAAAATGTGCAAAAGTTCAAGGTGAATTAGTACTTTCGAGAAGCACTGTAAATACAATCCTTCTCCTGTTTACTCCGAAGTGCCCAAACTCCTCCTCTGACCTATAGTGTGTGATCAGGAAGCAATTTCCTCACTATCTCTGGTAACGCTCATTAGAGATGTGTGGGTCAGGGTTTTTTTAGCTCACGGCCCGCATTTGAGCTGGTTCTAACCCAAACTCGGCCTGTCCCGCAACATTGTTTCTATTTTTACAACCCGACCCTACCGCCAACCATTAAATGTACGTGTTATAAATATGATCTGTCAGAACGGACCACGGCTTTAATTCCATACAAAAATGTGCTTAAAATGAACGAGACCGGCATGTCTCATCCCCTCTCCCTTCTGCGCCGAACGCTGGGATCAGGAGTGGGGCAAAATAGGAGACGTTACACTCCATAAAAGCTTTCTTTTCAATCCCAAGCTGCTTATCTTAGAAAAATCCGCTGCCTATTTTACTTCCTGAGGTAAAGATTATAGACTGAGTCGTGGCTGAATACAATGACACGTAGATATAAATACTGGTGGAAACGTCTGTGTTCAATAATGTAGATAATATGTGAGCTATATGGCTAATGTTAAAAAAAAAGTTGTAATTCAATTATTTTAAATGGAGTTAATGTTGTTGACTGAGTTCAGGAGCAGGACCACGCCTCTAATTAACCACGAGCTATATACAGTGCCTTGCGAAAGTATTCGGCCCCCTTGAACTTTTCGACCTTTTGCCACATTTCAGGCTTCAAACATAAAGATATAAAACTGTATTTTTTTACAGTTTTTAACAAGTAGGACACAAT